>CM053028.1:292677915-292774145 GCA_028564925.1 Lithobates sylvaticus | reverse complement strand
ACAGGAATGTAGTATATTATATCTAATATATATATATATATGTATACATATATATATATATATTATATATATACATATTTATATATATATGTAGTGTTTTTTTATGTAGTTCGTATAGACATTCTATTTAGGCATTCTAAGACAAATTCATTATGCAAGAATATAGATTGGGGATTCAAGTCTATTCTACACCTCAAAAGGGTGTCCAGGTGTCATCTCTTAATCTAATCAGTAGTCGCACACATCAAAGACAATGTTATCTGTTACCCTTTGATGTGTAAATCTTATGCAAGTTGTGTGTGTGAGGAATAGCCTTTTCACCTGGTATTTACTGATGGTAATTAGAATTGAGGGGGGTATTCATGGTAAACATTTAGTTGACCCGCCCCCCCCCCCCCCCCCCCAGTGTCAGATCAGTATATGAGAAGACAGGCAGGTTGTCAGCTAGTCTAGAGAGAAAGACGGGTCTAGGAGAAGAAATTCCTTGTCATGTACTCTGCTGGATTTTGTCATCTGTAATAATGTTCTGTTTTGGAAGTCAATAAAATCTCTCTCTGGGAGAATCGGGTTTTGCTGCGGAAGTACTTTTCAATAACTATATCCCATCTACGAGGAAGGAACGATTATAGATTAGATCACTACATTGGTGCCGTTCAAGCGACCAGAAGAGCATTTTCAGGACTTTGTATTAGAAATCGTGGTGATAACAATCCGTGAGTTGGACAGAAGTCTGATGGAGACCCAAGACCTGTGCTGTGACTCTAACGTCTGGTTGTGACATAAGAGAGTCTGATCTACAAAATCAAACAAGTTTGGAACCCCAGAATTATTCTCTGGAGACTGGAAACGAAGAAAAAGGACTGCATCGTGTACCAGAAGACGTGAGCTGGAAGCTGAAGGAGTAATTAATGCGGTGAGTAAAATATTTCTCTTTTTAAATTATTAATAATATAGTAAAAATGCTTACTCAGTGTGAAGCTAGTGTCAGTTCTGATGAAGTTAACAGATGGGTGTTAAAATGTATTAAGCGTCATGGCGGTCCTTATGAAGTGCCAGAAAAATATAAGCAGACATGGACTATGATGAATGAATTTTTAGAAAAAACTGTTTTTGATAGTAAAATTTCAGAAGGTAAAAGAAAAGGTTGTATTGTACAGGGCTTGTTATCTTGCTGTTTAACAATGGAAAGTTCGTTGAAGGATAAGGTTGAGGAAATTACCCAGTTACAGAGTGCAGTTGATAATAGCAACAAGGTCTGTCAGAGGTTACAAAACCAATCAGAATCTGAGACTGTAAATTTAAAATTGCATGCAGTCACCATTGGGGAAGCTCTGCTTGAGAAGTCTAAACGTTGTAATGAATTATCAGAGGAAAATGAGAGATTGAAATTAAGAATTATGGAATTAGAGAAGAGATCTCAGGAATGCAGATATGCATCGAATCGTGGATTCAGCAATCTGCAGCAAAATGCAAATACAAACATTCTATCAAATGAAACAGAACCTCATATTAAATCTGATAATTCATTGCCAGCCGCACCCACTGTGACCACCACAGTTTATAACAATAATAATAATGCAGGTGAAGTTCAGCTTGTAATGAAGCCTTTGAAACCAAAAGAATTAGATGCAATTCTTAAAGAAATAGGAATGATTCCCTGCCATGATTTAAACAGATTTTTAAAATGGTTTTGTGACTTGCAGAATGTCAGAGATGTGTACAATCTCAACCCATCTGATTTAGACAGAGTTATGCAACATTCTATAGGAAATAGTCTTTGGGTGAGAATTAAGCAGATCTGTACTCAGCCAATGAGGACAAGGGACATATTGATGGAATTATTATGTGTTTTGTATGGTGTACGTTCTGATGTTACTGTTCATGGGAAGATCAAACAAATGAAAAGCGAATCTCCCTACGAACTGTCAGAAAGGGTAAAATCTATTATGGAAATATTGGTCAGTAATAATCTTGCATTTGAGCATGGTGGCTTGCTACATATGAGTATATTTCTACATGCTTTAAATGAAGAGATCAGACAAAATATTTTACTAGTTACCCCAAATCCTCATGATTTAAAAGACGTATTGTTGAAAGCAGACAATTTATGGAGAAAGTCAAATGAACAAGCTGTCAAGATTGATTTAGCCACATTGTTTAGGACAAATACTGAACATAAAGATCAAAAGATAATGTCTTATGATAACAATCAAAGAGGAGACACCAGGTCAAATATAGGTGATATTAATATGAAAAGCAGAGCTGACCAAAATCATAATAAAAAGGTACCTAAGGCTTGGATACCATTTTCTCAGTTAAAACAGAAATATGACCACTTGAAGATTGAGTACGATAAAATGAAAATGGAACATAACACATTGCTGGGACAGCTAAACAGATTACATTATCCAGATCTGTTTTTGAATACAAGTGACATTTCTCTAACAGTGGGGGTGTTTTAGTTTCAACCTGTGGATGTGTAAATAGTCCTTTGTTTTGACTTCAAACAGTGTTTAAGGACCTTGCTAATTCGTTTTGTTGGAGAGTTTTTTGTCTTTCAGATATTGAAGATACTGCATCCGCATAGCATGTGAACTGCAAGCTGAAATTTCTGGCTAGTGGGGGAGAAACGCTGAATAAACAATATCATGGACTCTCTCAATATTCATCAAGCAATTGACCTTTTTTTTTTTTTTTTGACTTTTTGACTTGGACAATGGACTTTTCCCTATATTTTTTTTTTTTTTTTTTTTTTCACCCTTTCCCATTTTTATTCATCAAGCCCTATTTTTTATTTTTATTTTTCACCCTTTTCCATTTTTATTTTTATTTTTTTTTTTTTTTATTTTTTATTATGTTTTATTTCTTGAACTTTATCTTAAACCCAGAGCGAAACATTTAAACCGAAAATAATTTTTCATGTTACATTACATGTTGCATATTACATATTGCATATTGATCAATATATTTGATATCTAAGGTGAGATGCTGCACAATGGCTTGGCATAGCATAAATTATAGTATGTTGGGTGGTTTTCCTAAATTTATAAGAGGGGTGAGTGAAGTTCATCACTCCAGTCATGATTTGAAACTTTGTTGAATCAGTCATTAATATTATTGACATATGGATGAAAAAAGACCTAACTTTACTGGCAAGATTTTCCACTGCTGCTTTGTCTGGATAGAAGATCTGATAAACGCTGATGTCAAGCTGATTCTATCTGAAAGTGGGGGATTATATATGGATTATATGGATATATGAATTATAGATTGGTATATAGATTGGTATACCATTCAGGTGGAATTATGGACTGAATGATTCAAGCAACTGCTCTATTAAGGATGGAAATGAGGAGTCGGCCTACAGCAAATTACAAAGTACAGCAATAGCAGTTTTTTTCAGCCTTTTGAACTTGAAAGTGAATGCTGGTACATGGATGGTTCTTCTTACTATAAAGATGGAAGTAGAATTTCGGGATTTGCTGGTGTTTGTGCAAAAGCATCTTTAAGAAAATGAAAACCTTGAGCCTGGAGAGGAATCCTGGAGTTATGTGGATCGGAGCTCCCAGCACACCAAGTCTACTTTCAATGAGAGTTATGATGAAGTTGAAAATTGAAGAATGAACTGCGACATCCGCTCGTTTTTGTGCAATATTCAAGATCTTGATGTGATATAATAAGGATGTTTACCGAATCCTTTTCCAGTCATGGTCTAAAGCTATATTATCTAATGACTGTTTCATGGGGATATTTTAGAGGCTGGTGAAGAGAGATGTAACCAGTTTCAACTTTATATTTCATATGAGCCATTGTGAAGCATCCAATACCTCAAGTCGGTAATGCTATGTTTGTTGCTTGATTTATGGGTCAGTTCTAGTAGTTAGAACGACCCAAGTGGGGGTATATGTAGTATATTATATCTAATATATATATATATATGTATACATATATATATATATATATATATATACATATTTATATATATATATGTAGTGTTTTTTATGTAGTTCGTATAGACATTCTATTTAGGCATTCTAAGACAAATTCATTATGCAAGAATATAGATTGGGGATTCAAGTCTATTCTACACCTCAAAAGGGTGTCCAGGTGTCATCTCTTAATCTAATCAGTAGTCGCACACATCAAAGACAATGTTATCTGTTACCCTTTGATGTGTAAATCTTATGCAAGTTGTGTGTGTGAGGAATAGCCTTTTCACCTGGTATTTACTGATGGTAATTAGAATTGAGGGGGGTATTCATGGTAAACATTTAGTTGACCCCCCCCCCCCCCCCCCCCCAGTGTCAGATCAGTATATGAGAAGACAGGCAGGTTGTCAGCTAGTCTAGAGAGAAAGACGGGTCTAGGAGAAGAAATTCCTTGTCATGTACTCTGCTGGATTTTGTCATCTGTAATAATGTTCTGTTTTGGAAGTCAATAAAATCTCTCTCTGGGAGAATCGGGTTTTGCTGCGGAAGTACTTTTCAATAACTATATCCCATCTACGAGGAAGGAACGATTATAGATTAGATCACTACAAGGAAGTGAGAGGAAATCTACCCCTAGGAAGGGAAATTCTATCCTGTTAGATTTAATTTGGGAAAAAGGTATCTCCTCTCTACTGATGCTTTATCACCAATCCTTGTTTCAATTCAAACCCCACTTTTCCAAAAACATTTGTCATTGGGACGGAAAGTGAGGTGACATGTTCTGAACAGATGTGCAAAGACAGCAAATGTTACAGGGGTGATAACCCCTCCCTATGTTCTCCAAAAAGCTTAAAAATAGATTTTTTTGGGATGGAGCTACACTTCATAATGTACCTGTTCAGATTCTACTTAAGAACAAACCTACAGTCCATGTCTTGTTTGCACCACCTATATAGTGCTGTTCAGAGTATATATGGTTTTAGGTATAGGGTTTTATTTTGGGTGCGGGGTCCCCCTTAATATCCATACAAGACCCAAAGGGGCGGGGGTGGGGGGGGGGGGCGGATGGGGTAGCCATGCCATTTTTCTCAAGGATTTTCAGCCATATGGCGGCCAGGACAAGACATGACATTAAAGCCGCAAGTGGTTTTAAATGGCTTCTTTTTTTCCTTTACAAATGTCATTTTGTGCAAGGACAGTTCTAAACACGGGAAACACATGCCACTTCACAGGCATACTTTAGACACCCCCCAGGTACCATATTTAAAGGAAAATTTCCCTTTTTTTTTCACTTTATGCATCATTAAAATCACTGCTCCCGAAAAAAAACGTTAGTTTTTAAAAGTTCTTTTTGCATTGATATATGTCCCCTGGGGCAGGACCCGGGTCCCCAAACCTGTTTTATGACATTAACATGCATATTGGCCGTTGTAATTAGCAACTTTGATTTCGAACGTTCGCGTCCATTATAACGAATAGGGTTCGAAAATTTGCGCAAACTTTCGGTCCGTTCGAAGGTTCTGGTGCGAACCGAACCCGGGGGTGTTCGGCTCATCCCTACTCAGTATGAGTACCAATCAGAGATTGCTTTGCATATCTGAATGAATGAAAAGCATTCTTTGGTTGGAAAAGATGGCTGTGACATCATGTTCTCCACCAGTGGCAGCTGGTGCTCAAATTTTATGGGAGGGCGCAAACAAACTGAAAAATTCTGGAAAAAAAAAATTGAAGCCTCACTGTGCCCATCAAATGCAGCCACTGTGCCGTCAAACGCAGCCACTGTACCATCAAATGCAGCCACTGTGCCATCAAGCGCAGCCACTGTGCCCATCAAACACAGCCACTGTACCCATCAATTGCCGCCACTGTGCCCATCAAACACAGCCACTGTACCCATCAAACGCAGCCACTGTGCCATCAAACGCCACTGTGATTGGACACCTGGTAGGCGTCCAATCACAACACCTGTCATTTCAGCCAATCCGGTGGAGGGTAACAGACCCGAGCACCTAATTGGCGGAGAGGCGGTTCAGTGTTAAGAAAGCGAATATTCATTCGCTTTTCTAACACAGTTGGGTGAACTGCGAGCGCCAAGCATGGTGCTCGCTGTTTACCTTTTTTGACGCCTATTAGAGCCTATGGCTCTAATCAGGAGCTTCAAAAACACCCCACGTCGCTGTAATTCAGGCGCCCGGCGTCCGAAAAGGTGCCGGGCACCTGAATAGGGGGTGGCAGCGGCGGCCATGAATAGGATCTATTGGTGATAGAGGGGGTGTCTGGAGAGAGGGGGTGGTGCCCGTGTGCCCTTATGGACGCACTGATCTCCACCTTGTCTAATCAGAGAATGTTTTGCAGTGATTTCCAGATTCCCAGAGCATTGACCAGTTATGATATATATGTACATAGTTAATGGACCAATGTAACTATCTGAAAATATGCCATGCCTCTAGCAGACAGTGTACCCTGGCACATGCACATCTCCTTAGTACAAGTTATGTGAGCTGGTCTAAAAGTGCTGTAAAGAGCCTAGGGTATATAACTGGTTTCAGGCACTCTAACTAGATTAGAGTGCCTAATTTCCCCCAGATTAGCATCCCCAAAATAATAGTTACACTGGCCACCAACTAAATATAAGTTTTACATTATTCACCGATATATTGGGACATCAGTGGTCAGTGGGAATCCATCCATTACATTGGTGGTCACTGTAAATATCCTGTCACATTGTTTGTCAGTGTAAATGTCTGTTACATTTGTGGTCAGTTTAAGTCATGCCCAATATTGAGCACAAAGTAAACACAGTGTATTTTTGCTGCGGCATGTTACATGCATCACATCCTTTTCCTTTGTTCTCCAAGTGTCTTTCCCAAGTTCTGATGCTGGGAAGTGTTCAGCTTTGAGTTCAAAACACCCAACTAACCATTTAGTAATTGTCACTTTTTCTCAGACTCGCTGACAATTTACCTGTAAAGAGTGCCAGATTACTTGTAGTGGGTGTTGTTAAAAATTTTTCATATTGTGTTTACTGTTAAATATTGATGTTTTCACTTTTAATAGGAACTTCTGTAATTTTCTATCATATTTAAGGTATAGTCATTTAAAGATGGAAAGACGTCTTACCACCAATTGTCCTTGCGCTGGCTCTCTGTCTATGGCCACCATCAGTTAATTTAATTATTCCAAATGCAGTTTCTAAAACCTATTTCAAAAACCTTTAATGTGTTGCATTTCTTAAAATTGCATAGTTCTATAGTTCTATTCTATAAGCTATAGTCATTTAGAAATGTAGTGTACATGTAAAACAGTTGGGGGCAGCTTTGGAACAGTTTCCTAATGCTTCTATCTAGACTTCTAAAAACAAAAAAGCTTTTTTTTTTCATCAGAATACCATAACAAGTAAGTAAAATTCTAACTAAACAGTTAAAATAAAAAAAATGAATGGAATGATGCTCAAAATATTATTATCTCTAAGGTGCTCAAAAGTAGGATTATAAACACTGCTATTTTAAATTGAATTTTCCTATTCTTAGTAATTACAAAATGTTAATAAGGGTGAACTATCATGAAATAAAACCCCAAAAATTACTCTTTCTAAGGTACATATTCAGCATATTCTGCTCGTTCTTCTATTTTTTTTTTTTTTTTTTTTTTGGCGTCTTACAGCCACCCAGTGTATTCCTACAATGGTTCATTCCTTTTTTCCATTATTTTCTTGTGTGTCTAATAACATACACAAGCAGTATTAAAGCAGACCCTTAAACTTTACAAGTATGCATGAATACAACTCTGTGGCAAATGAGATTTAATGTTGAAAGTGTAACGTTATGCACTTGGAGGCAAAAATATGCATGCATCGTACAATCTAGCAGAATAGCTGCGGGAGTTAATGGTTGAGTAGGATCTAGCTGTTATGCTAAATCATAGACTTAATAGTAGCATGCAATGCCAAGCTGCAGTTTCTATAGCAAACAAATTACTGTTGTGTATTGAAAGAGGTATAAGGGTTGATTTTCTAAAGGCAAATAGACTGTGCACTTTGCAAGTGCAGTTGCACTCTGCAAGGAAATGTGTTCCAGAGCATAGTAAATAAGGTGAAGCTTAACTTTGCTAAGAATACCCAACTAGCATACAAGGAAAAAAAAAAAAACCTGCATTTTTGTTTGCATGTGATCGAATGAAGGAAGTCAGTAGAGCTTCACCTCATTTACTAGGCCCTGGAGCAAATTCCCTTGCAGAGTGCAACTGCGCTTACAAAATGCACAGTCTATTTGCCTTTAGTAAATAAACCCCATAGACTCCAGAGAGAGACAAATCATTACTAAGACACCATCTGAAATATGAAGTTCAGTTTTTAGTTATTTACTTTCCAGTCATTAAGGAGGATGAGGGCATACACTTTACATCTGGAGGAATATAGTTTTAACCTTCACATATGGAAAGGTTTCTCCATAATAAGAGCTGTGAAAATAGGGAATAGACTCCCTCAAGGACTAGTTCTGGCAAGCTCAGTAAATTGTTTAAAAAAGAGCTGGATGCATTCCTAAATGGACAAAATATAACTGGATACTAACATTTATAGGTAATAACAGCATTGGTAGTTGATTCAGGGAATGTTCGATTGCTTCCTGGGGGATTAGAAAGGATTTTCCTGTCGCATCATGGCAGCATATACCTTGGGTTGTGACTCCGCCTCCACAACCTGATAGGACCACATAACTATAAAATGGCGATACGGCCCCCGCCCCAGTATTCTCTTATTTTTCCTCACCTGTTGGGACGCATGGAACATCACCCCGTTACCGCTTCGCAACAGCCAGGTTCTAGCCTCTCCTGGTTTGGAAGTCCTTGCCAGTACAGCTTCTAAAGGAAGCTAAATGGAAGGAACCCCACTCTGGTGATCTCAGGGGTATAGTATCTTTTTGCTCTGTTATTATTGCCTCTGCCGCTGTGACTGCCTCTGTGTAGAACCTTAAACAGGTTTAAAGCACTTTGGTGACTGCCGTTGTGTAAAACCTTAAACAGGTTTAAAGCACCATGTCGACTGCCCATGTGTAGAACCTTAAATAGGCCTCTGTGTAAAGCCTTAAACAGGCTTAAAACACCGCTTCATTATACTTATGTGTGTCAGGGCAAACACACACTCCAGCATATACATATAAGCCTTAAATAGGCTTTCTATTGTGCAGTGGTCTCCCCCCCCCCCTTCTGCTTTTAGAAACTTCCTTGTACTCACAGCGCCGCTGGGCCCTGTAGTCCCTCAGTCTTCCCCCTCAGGTGCGCCGAGCGTCCTGGCGCTTCCGCGCATGCGCAGTACGGTCTCTTGGGCGGCCCTGAGGTTCCTTGCCAGCTTCCAAAATGGCGCCGGCGGCTGCACGGCGCTACTGCGCATGCGCGGGCGTGATGCGCGCCCGGCGCCAAATTTAAAAAGGGAAAAAATACCTTTTTATTCTACAGGCACTGCAGCACTCAGGAATTTCGTTTCTTCTCTACTGCAGACCCCCCTCAGCTTACTCTTCATCAGGTAAGTGCCTTACATTGTACTGCACTGACCCCCCCCCCACCCCCCTTACCCTACTTTTTCTTCTGTCTTCCAGGCTGTCTATCTCCCTTTTCCATGGAGACCACTGCCCCAGCAGATCACCGCCAGACCAATAGGTAAGGGGGGAGGACGGATTGGTAAGTAAAAAAAAAAAAAAGAGAACTGAGGTCACTAATGCTACCTAAATGGTCAGCCCCGTCAGGTCCTTAAGATCCTCCAAGTCTGGACACAGAGGGTCCTCGCAGGGAAGGAGACGCTCAGGCCACAGACGGAGCCGCTCAGGTCGGAGCAGGAGAAGTCGCTCGGGTCATAGAGGAAGTCGCAGAGGGAGCCGCTCCAGATCCTATTCTCGATGCAGCCGCTCCCGTTGCAGAAGATCACCTGCGCATAGACACCACTCACCAGCGACCCACTCCAGGCCCGCTGCTAACACCTGCTGGGTATGTGGGGCCACCGCTCTCCCGGATAAACTAGCCTGCTGCAGGTGCCTCGAGGAGGCCACCAGAGGGGACCAGGACCCCAGAGAACCGGCAGGGGCATTAACCCCACAGCCTGCTCCAGACGTGGAAGCATCCACAAGAAGCGCCTCTCCTGCCCCCCGAGTACATCAAGGGACCAGGATTCCCAGTCAGACGAGGACGAATTGGAGGCATCATCAGGCTTCGACTTCTCCCTTATCGAACCCTTCGTGAGGTCTGTGAAGGAGGCAATAAACTGGGATGAACCCCAGGAGATCCAGCAAAAACAGAAGAAATACTTCCCCAACCTCAGACGAGATCCGGAGGCCTTCCCCTTCATCGAAGAGCTTGACGATCTCATTAGGGAGGAATGGCAGAGGCCTGATAAAAAATCAAGTCTCAACAACAGGCTTGCTAAACTGTACCCCCTCAAGGAGCCCAAGGTGAAACCTCTGGTGACCCCGCCTGTAGTAGACGCATCCCTCATGTGCCTGGCCAGGCACATGACACTTCCTATCGAGGACACCGTGACCTTCAGAGACGTCCTAGATAGGAAGATCGATACGGATCTGAAGAGAACCTATCTAGCGGCAGGAGGCGCATGCAGGCCGGCAGTGGCCCTCGTGGCCGTGGGGAAAGCCATCTCCAGCTGGTCGGCCAGCACCGAAAAACTTATTGCAGAAGGAGCAGACCAGGACAAATTAGTCAAGGCCCTACAGGAGCTAAGCCTGGCAGGAGACTTCGTGGCAGAGGCTTCTGTTGATGTGATAAAATCTACATCCAGGGCCATGCTGTCCTCCGTCATGGCCAGACGGGCACTCTGGCTAAAGCCGTTGGCGGCAGACCCGGCCTCCAAGTCCAACTGGTGCCGCACCCCTTACGATGGCGAAAACCTTTTCGGGGCAAAGTTAGATTCAGCCATATCCAAAGTGACTGGCAGAAAATCAGGGCTCATCCCCTCAGATAGAAGGCCCAAACAGCAGAGGCCTCCTCTCTTTAGACGAAATCTCCCCGACAAGTACAGGGACGCCAAGGCCTACAGGCCTGGCAGGGAGTATAGGAGGAACTGGAAGAACCCTCAGACATCTTTTTCGAGGTTCCAGAAACCCAAGACTTCTGCGTCCACTGACCAGAAGCCTTTTTGAAGGTGCGCCCGCCCAGCCAGCAGTAGTGGGAGCCAGGCTCTCAAAATTCAGGCTGCTCTGGGCGGAGACCATAAGAGACCCCTGGACGGTGGCCACCGTCCGGTTCGGGCACAGGTGGTCATTCAGGGGACGCCCCCCGGGGGATAATTTTTGCCCGACCAGGCTCCCATCCTCTCGAGAAAGAAGGATGCTATTGTTGGACTACGTCCAGGAGCTACTTCAGAAAAGAGCAGTAGTAGAGGTGCCCCGACCACAAAGAGGCCAGGCGTTTTACTCCCCACTGTTCCCGGTCAGAAAAAAATCTGGGGACTTGCGCCCTGTCCTGGACCTAAAAATCCTCAACCATTCCATCCGGGTGGAATCCTTCAAGATGGAGAGTCTACAGTCGATCCTCCAGGCCATAAACCTGGAGGACTGGATGCTGTCCATAGATCTCCAGGATGCATACCTGCATATCCCCATCCATATAGCCTTTCAAAAATTTCTCTGATTCTCAATAGATCACCACCATTACCAGTTCCGTAGCCTCCCGTTCGGAATCTCCACCGCTCCCAGGACATTCACGAAGGTCCTTCTTCCGGTCTTCGCTTCCCTGAGGGAGAAAGGTCTAAGGCTCCACCACTACTTGGACGACATTCTCCTCCTCTCGAACAGCCAGGAGTCCCTCATACAGCACAGGGAGATCCTAGTCTTCACGCTGCAGGGCCTGGGGTGGCTCATCAACTGGAGGAAGAGCAACGCTCAGCCCACCCAGAGGATGATCTTCCTGGGAGCCCTACTAGACACCCGGCAAAACACCATACAGCTACCCCCAGAGAAGGTCCCTCCTCTGGACAGGAAAGTGAGGAATTTCAACAACACCCCTATCAGCCAGAGTGTGCCTCAGCCTCCTAGGTTCCCTGTCAGCAACCATCCCGATGGTTCAGTGGGCGCAGTGGAATGCGAGACCCCTTTAGTTCTCGTTCCTTCACCAATGGGACGGGTCATCCATGTCCCAATTAATCCATATCCCTCGAGAAGTCAATCGATCTCTAGAGTGGTCGACTCGTCCCCACAATCTAAACAGATGCAGACACATTGTCTTTCCCCTCTAGAAGTCGTTACCTCAGACGCCAGTCTGGAAGGATGGGGGGCACACTACCTTCAGCATGCAGCACAGGGTCGCTGGCCGTTCAGAGCACGGGACTCCGTCTCCAATGTACTGGAGATGAGGGCAGCCTTCCAGGCCCTTCTGGCCTTCAGTCCTCTTCTGAGAGGGAAACAGGTCCTCTTAAAAATGGACAACAAGGTGGCTGTTACCTATATCAACAGACAGGGGGGCACCAGGTGCTCCACCATGCTGCAGGAGGTTCGCCCTGTGATGGAATGGGCACAACAGAACCTTCTGGATCTGAGGGCAGCCTACATTCCGGGCGTCGAGAACTTACTAGCAGACTCTCTCAGCAGGGACTTCATCTCGAACAACGAGTGGTCCCTTCACCCTCAAGCCTTCACCCTCATTGTCCAAACCTGGGGTCTCCCCGACATAGACCTGGCCGCGACCCCAGCGAACTCGAAATGCCGGAAGTTTCTATCGAGGATCCCCTTCCCCGCAGCAGAGGGTACAGACTGCCTCCAACACCCCTGGGAGTTTCACCTGGGCTACATTTTCCCCCCGACCTCCCTGATAGTGAGATTCCTCCTGAAACTCAAGAGGACAACAGCATTAGTAGTGGCCGTAATACCATTCTGGCCCAGGAGGCCGTGGTTCACCACCCTCCTACAGCTGAACACGGCAGACCCTCTCCCCCTCCCGCTATCAACCGATCTGCTTTCTCAAGGTCAGCTGCTCCACCCCAACCCGGGGAAGCTACACTTGATGGCCTGGAGACTGAGAGGGCTAGGTATTTAGACCAGGGCTGTTCCCAGAGGGTAATCGATACACTGCTCCAAGCCAGAAAACCCACCACGAACAGCACCTACCGAAGGGTGTGGGAGAAGTTTGTTTCCTTCGCCAATCAACAAGGCTGGGATCCATCCTCCCTACTGACATCCCAAGTCCTAGAGTTCCTGCAGTCGGGTCTGGACAAGGGTCTTGGCTCCAGCACTCTGAAGGTGCAGGTCTCAGCCCTATCCTCCCTGACCAGGGTTAGGTGGGCGCAGGACCCTCTCATCATCCAGTTTCAGAGAGCATGCCTCAAGTTAAGACCACCCAGGAAGCCCTCATTCCCGGCCTGGGACCTATCGGTCGTTCTGGAAGCCCTATCCAAAGAACCCTTCTTCCCACTAGAGGACATCTCCCTTTGGGATCTCACACTGAAAGTTACCTTTCTAATAGCGATAACTTCAGCAAGAAGGGTCTCCGAGATACAAGCCTTACTAGCCAAAGATCCATACTTGGTCATCTATCCGGACAGGGTAATCCTGAGACCCTCGGACCGCCTGATTCCCCAGGTATCCTCTTCATTTCATTTCAATCAAGAAATTAGCCTACCAGCACTTACCACAGACCAGGGTGATCCTCACCCCCTGGACGTCAAGAGCAACATCTTGGCCTACCTTTCAGCTTCCAAATCCATCAGGAGGTCTGAAAACCTACTGATTATCCCTCATGGCTTTAGGAAAGGCCAGGCAGCCTCGACTCGCACTATTGCTTTATGGCTAGTGAAGACCATCAAGAAGGCCTACTCACTCAGCACCATACAAATTCCTGATGGCTTAAGGGCACACTCCACCGGGGCAGTGGCAACCTCATGGCAGCCTATTGTAGAGTCTCGGTGGAAACCATCTGCAGAGCCGCCACCTGGTCCTCCAGGAATACCTTCATCTCCCACTATAGAGTGGATTCTGCATGCCTAAAAACCACAGATTTCGGAAAATCCATTATCCGAGCCAATTCTTCTATTCCTTGTCAATAAACTTATCTTGCTTGCATATTCCCACCCAGTCTGCGAGTTACTCCCCAAGGTATATGCTGCCATGATGCGACAGGAAAACAGAAAATTTTATACTTACCTTTCCGTAATTTTCCTTTCCTGTCACATCTTCATGGCAGCATACTTTGCCCACCCTTTTTTCCTTTTTTAAAAGGTGATTCATATGTACAGAGAATACTGGGGCTGGGGCCGTATCGCCATTTTATAGTTATGTGGTCCTATCAGGTTGTGGAGGCAGAGTCACAACCCAAGGTATATGCTGCCATGAAGATGCGACAGGAAAGGAAAATTACAGAAAGGTAAGTATACAATTTTCCGTTTTTTTTCCCTTGCTGGAGCAAATTGGATTCTGCTTTATTTGTTGCAGTGAAATCTGAGGAGGTTTCCCATCAGATCCCATCAGTTTTCATGCACGTATGGTGTAAACGAGCCCTTAGAAGTGAAGGAAGTTGAGTGCAACAGGCAAAGTTTGGCATGCAAACTTGTAAAAAGCTTTCTAAATTTAGAGAAACTAAAAAAATACTGTCCATCAGGAAAAGAGAAACATTAAAAATACACAAATCCTTTAAATGACCTGCTTTGGGGATGCCTTAACACCGCTTAAAGCGGTTCGGCACCCATTTCATTTAGTAAATCTCTTTGCCTTCCAAATCAGGCAAAGAGTACTAAATGAAATGTTTTTTTTTTTTTTTTTTTTTTTACTTACCTTGTAATTGAAGACTTCCGGTCTTCTCTCTCTGCGGCGGCGGGGGGGGTCTCTGCGTCGATCGTCGTCACGCCGCACTGTCTCCTGGGATCTGGTGTCATTGATCCCAGGAGTCAGTGCGGGCATCTTCCGAAATCTCGCGAGATTTCGGCCACATCTTCCGAAATCTCCCGAGATTTCGGCCACATCTGCCGAAATCTCGTGAGATGTCGGCAGATGTGCCGTTACTGCGCACGCGCGAGTAACGGCGGTGCATGCTGGGCCATCAACAGTGCCTGTGGGGTTTCACATGCCCACAGGCAAGATGGACCCCAGCAGACAAGAAGAAGACAAGAAGAAGATGAAGATGAAAACCGGCGGCGATCGAGATGGAACATGGAACAGGTAAGTCCCCCAATTGAGCTATATGCCCTTGGCATATAGCCCAAAAAAAAAAAAAAAGTGTGCAGAGTGCAGAACTGCTTTAAGGACCAGGCCTCTTTTTCAGACTCTGTGTTTACATGTTTAAAACAGGTTTTTTTTGCAAAAAATTACTTAGAACCCCCAAATATTATATATTGTTTTTTTTCTTACACCCTAGAGAATAAAATGGCGGTCATTGCAATACTTTTTTTTCACACCAGCGCAGCAGTCTTACAAGCGCACTTTGTGAAAGATAATGTTACGCCAAGTAAATTGATACCCAACATGTCATGCTTCAAAATTGCGCCTGCTCGTGGAATGGCGTCAAACTTTTACCCTCAAAAATCTCCATAAGCAACATTTAAAAAATTCTACAGGTTGCATGTTTTGAGTTACAGAGGAGGTATATGGCTATTGTAATAATTATTGTTCTTTCTCTACCGTTCGCGGTGATACCTCACATGTGTGGTTTGACCACCGTTTTCATATGTGGGGGCTACTCACGTATGCGTTCGCTTCTGCGTGCAAGCTCGTCGGGACGGGGTGAGGTATGGGCGGAAGTGACGTTTTGACGTGGTACTGAGGTCAGGCGCTACCTGTAGCACGAATGAATAAGATGAGATATATCACCATATGCAGCTGAATAAAAATAAATGTAAAATAGAGATAAATGAGGGCCTATTAAGTGCCCTACTGCTGATTTTCAGAACTGCTAAATGAGTGCCCAAAAATTTACTAGGTAACACCTAGTGTTTGCACTGTGATACTAAAGGTAAGGTGTCACACATGGAAAAATAGTAAAAACGTAGTGATAGTTAGGACACTATATACCAAATCTAAGTTTAGTATCCAAATCAAAAAAATATAATATATATATATAATATATATATATTATACACTTATATGTGTCGCTTAAACGAAAAAATGTTTGTGCCTTACATAACCTGCACTGTGTAAAACAATTCCAATGAACACAGTACTGTATGGTGCGCACAGGTTGATAGTAGAAAAATGCTCCGTATACAGTGAGATACCATATATTCTGTGAATCACCATATAACCACACATATCTGCCCCACTAGGATCTGTGACTGATAGCAGAAAAACAACTCTATTGTATGTGTATATAGTTGCATATACCCGCGTGCATAATTAAGTGTACATAACCATATGTGCTAAAGTGGCATACAGAAAAAAGTGTTGTCATAAAAATATAAGTGAGAATGCAACTAAAAACTAGAAAAGCTACAATTTCTGGGGAAATTGTGTGACGTGTTCTTGCCTCCACCTACTGGAGTGGGCGGAGTAACTGGGTGGAGTGGCTTGAGTAACTAACCGTTTTTCTTTTTTTTCAAAAATTATTATTTATTTTTTTAAAGTTTTTTGTTTTGAATGATTTTTTTATGTATTTTTTTCTAAAATTTGTTTTTTTTTTCAAAATTTTTTTTTTTAATGATTTGTTTTTTTTCAAAAATGTTTTTTTTTTTAAAAATATTTATTTTAAAATTTCCTAATTTTCATTTTTTTTTCTAAAATGATTGATTTTTTTTTATAAAAAAAATTTTTTTTTTTTCAAAAATGATTTTTTTTTTTAATGATTTTTTTGAATTATTTTTTTTTTAAATGATATTTTTTTTCTAAATTTTTTTTTTTTTTTTTTTTTTCAAATTTCCTAATTTTCATTTATTTTTCTAAAATAATTGATTTTTTTTTAGAAAATTGTTTTTTTTCTTTCAAAATGATTTTTTTTTTAAAAAATGTTTTTTTTTTAAAAAATGTTTTTGTTTTAAAAAAATGATTTTTTTGTTTTAAAAAAAATGATTTTTTTTTTTTAAAAATGATTTTTTTTAATTATTATAATTTTTTTTAAATGATATTTTTTTCTAAAATTATTTTCTTTTTTCCCCAAAAATTTTTTTTTTCAAATTTCCTAATTTTCATTATTTTTTCTAAAATAATTTATTTTTTATTTTTGTATTATTATTATTTTTTTTAATTATTTTTTTTTCAAATTTCATAATTTCATAATTCCCCTCAGAGCTGTGTGGGACTAGCTATAATCCCCCTCAGAGCTGTGTGGGAGGAGCTATAATCCCTTCAGAGCTGTGTGGGAGGAGCTATAATCCCTTCAGAGCTGTGTGGGAGGAGCTATAATCCCTTCAGAGCTGTGTGGGACTACCTATAATCCCCCTCAGAGCTGTGTGGGACTACCTTTAATTCTCATCAGAGCTGTGTGGGACTACCTATAATTCTCCTCAGAGCTGTGTGTAACTACCTATAATTCTCCTCAGAGCTGTGTGGGACTACCTATAATCCCCATTAGCTGTGTGGGACTACCTATAATCCCCCTCAGAGCTGTGTGGGACTACCAATAATTCCCCTCAGAGCTGTGTGGGAGGAGCTATAACTCCCCTCAGAGCTTTTGTCACCTCCCACCCAGTTTTGAACATTTCTCCATTCATTCCCATGGGACACATTTCGCCGCAAAAATGACGATATTTCGTGAACCATTTGGCGAAACGTTTCACAAAGTAATAGCACACCATTCGGGAACAATCCGCACGTTTTGGTATATATTTGGTATATGTAGCGTAAAAACTGTGGGAGGAGTTAGGGTGGTAAATTTGGCTATAATAAGAATAATAATATATATGTGAGATAACAATAAGTGATCTTGCTATGCAAGAACACTTAATAAAAAATAGAAAGTCCATAAATGTGTATGGATATTTAGCGTCCGAAAGGTGTAAAGTCCTTATGCTCTAATGCAAATAGGTGATTTTTCAATGTGCCAGATGCAATCCTGCCCGTATATGAGGGCTAATGTTAAAACTGCTTATGATGACACCAGGGTCCTACATGAAGGGACCGTGAGCAGGACAAAGCGCAAAAAGCATGGATAGGCAATATAAATTAAAAATTAAAAGGTCCAACATATATAATGTAAAGTTTAAAGGGTCCAGGTTGAAGATTGCAGGAGAGTGACTTCTTTGTGCTCACGAATATTCCAGTGACTCCCCCCCAGAGATTTCCCACTCACCAGCTCCCTGCACCCCTGCAGGGGTAACAGGCACGTAGATCAACTCTGACACAAGAAGGGTCTCCACTCCAGGTCTCCTTGGTCCTCTGCCGAGGTCTCCTTAATAATGTTGGGCTCTTAGGTATGCTGGAATGTTAGGTGTTATCCTCATAGGGGGAGAGACAAAAAAACTCCCATAGTGTAATATTTCCCAGAACTTCTTTTTATTAAGAAACCAGTTCTGTTTCTTTAAAAAAAATATATATAGTGTATACAAAGAACACTTTATATGAACAGAGCAAAAGTTAAAATTTTTATTAAAACAAAAGTTAAAAATATAAGATAAGGATGCTGCCGAAAGCCTGCTATATTGCAGCAGGTAGATATGCTTGCAAGACTCAAGGCATAAACAGAACTTTAGAGTTGAGCGGACACCTGGATGTTCGGGTTCGGCGGGTTCGGCCGAACTTGGGAAAAAAGTCCGGGTTCGGGACCGAACTTGACCCGAACTTGACCCCGAACTCCGAACCCCATTGAAGTCAATGGGACCCGGACTTTTGAACACTAAAATGGCTGTAAAAAAGTCATGGAAAGGGCTAGAGGGCTGCAAATGGCAACAAAATGTTGTTAAGAGCATGGCAAGTGATCTGCAAACAAATGTGGATAGGGAAATAACTTAAAATAACATAAAAAAATAAAAAATAAAAATAAAATGCTGGAGGCCCCCTTCTCAGCAGAAGAGGTACAGGAAATCATTAAGAACCTCAGAAACTCAACGGCACGATGCCGCACATATGGTGGGAATACCCCAGAATACGCACTTTCTGGAAAAAATGATTCAATTTAATGGATAAGATAGTGGGAAAATAAAATACTTGGAAATTAAAAAAAAAAAAAAAAATTATAATCTTGACCTAGGAGGACGAAATTCAAATGGAGTAGGAGGTTGAGGTGGCGGGGGATGTGGCGGTGTAGGTGGAAGCGGAGGTGGAGGAGGAAGAGGTAGCCAACACTGGTTCAAAAATACAACAATGGCTGGGTAAGGCTAGTGGTGAATGATGTGTCGAATTCTGTCCCCCGTCGCATAGTGTCCGCCCTGTACTGCGCTTGCTCAGTACGTAGGACAAGGGGATTTCGAAACTCTCCGAAGACGATGCACGGTGACTCCAGGTTCAAGCCACATCATCCGAGGTTGAAGCCTAGCCAAGCGAGCCCGTGAGGGGCCCTGTTACTATGTGCTACCGTATGTCCACTTGGATGGTCGGGCTTGAACCTGCACTCACTGCGCAGGCGACGTTCATCTTTGGAGATTTTGTGAATCTCCTTGTCCTCCGTACTGCGCAAGCACTGCACCTGGGTTTTCGTCAGAACACCGGTATATGTGTCTATTCTGCACAAGGTACGGCCAAGTCCTGTGGGATCCATGCCTGGTTCATTTTAATGAACGTGAGCTTGTCCACATTGGCTCTGGACAGGCGGCTGCGCTTGTCTGTGATAACGCCCCCTGCCGTGCTAAATACACGTTCAGATAATACACTGGCGGCAGGGTAGGCCAGCACCTCCAAGGCGTAAAGGGCAAGCTCAGGCCATGTGCCCAATTTGGAGACCCAGAAGTTGAAGGGGGCAGACCCGTAATGCAGTACGTGTAGGCGTGTGCACACATACTGCTCCACCATGTTGGTGAAATGCTGCCTCCTGCTAAGACGTTCCATCTCAGCTGGTGGTGCTGGTTGTTGTGGCGTGCTGACAAAGCTTTTCCACATTCCGGCCATGCTAACCCTGCCTTGCGAGGTGCTGGCGGTGCCCCGGCTGCGTTGGCGACCTCTTCCTCCTCCTCTGCCTTCGCCTTGTGCTTCCACTGTACCCCCGCTTCCAAGTGGGAATGCCACCAGCAGCGCGTCTACCAGCGTGCCCTTGTACTCGCGCATCTTACGATCACGCTCCAGTGAGGTAATTAAGGACGGCACGTTGTCCTTGTAACGGGGATCCAGCAGGGTGGCCACCCAATAATCAGCACCAGTTAAAATGTGGGCAACTCGACTGTCGTTGCGGAGACACTGCAGCATGTAATCGCTCATGTGTGCCAGGCTGCCCAGAGGCAAGGAAAAGCTGTCCTCTGTGGGAGGTGTATCGTCTGTGTCCTCTGTATCCCCCCAGCCACGCACCAGTGATGGACATGAGCTGGTCTGGGTGCCACCCTGCTGTGAACATGGTTCCTCCTCCTCCATCTCCTCCTCATCCTCCACCTCGTCATCCTTCAGAACTGTGCCCTTGCTGCCAGACAATTGTGTACCTGGCGCTTGTTGGTGCAGGAACCCACCCTCGTAGCCACTTGTAAATGACTGCCCTGAAAGCCTTGGAAATGAACCCTCTTCCTCCTCCTCCTCCTGTGCCACATCCTCTTCCATCATCGCCTGAAGCGTTTTTTCAAGGAGGCATAGAACTGGGATAGTAACGCTGAGAACGGCGTCATCGGCACTGGCCATGTTGGTGGAGTACTCAAAACAGCGCAACAAGGCACACAGGTCTCGCATGGAGGCCCAGTTATTGGCGGTGAAGTGGTGCTGTTCCGCAGAGCGACTCACGCGTGCGTGCTGCAGCTGAAACTCCACTATCGCCTGCTGCTGCTCGCACAGTCTGACAAGCATGTGCAAGGTGGAGTTCCACCTTGTGGGCACGTCACATATGAGACGGTGAGTGGGAAGGTCGAAGTTACGCTGCAGCGCTGACAGGCGAGCAGCAGCAGGGTGAGAACGCCGAAAGTGCGCACAGACGGCCCGCACCTTTTGCAGCAGCTCTGGCATATCGGGGTAATTCTTAAGGAACCTCTGGACCACCAAGTTCAGCACATGCGACAGGCAAGGGATGTGCGTCAAACCGCCTAGGCACAGAGCTGCTACGAGATTTTGCCCATTATCGCACACCACCAGGCCGGGCTTGAGGCTCACTGCCACCAACCACTCATCGATCTGTTGTTCCATGTCCCTCCACAACTCCTGCGCGGTGTGGGGTTTCTCCCCCAAACAGGAAAGTTTTAAAACTGCCTGCTGTCGTTTAGCCCTGCCTGTGCTGAAGTTGGTGGTGAAGGTGTTACCCTGACCGGATGAGGAGGCGGAGTAGGAGGAGTTAGCAACAGGAGGCAAACTGAAGTGCCCTGCAATCCTCGGTGGTGGAAGGACATGCGCCAAAGTGCTATCCGCCTCAGGCCCAGCCGCCACTACATTTACCCAGTGTGCTGTTAGGGAGATATAATGTCCCTGACCGTGCTTACTGGTCCACGCATCCGTAGTTAGGTGGACCTTGCCACAGATGGCGTTGCGCAGTGCACACCTGATTTTGTCCCCCACTTGGTTGTGCAGGGAAGGGATAGCTCATCTGGAAATGTAGTGGCGGCTGGGCACGACGTACTGTGGGACAGCCAATGACATCAGCCTTTTAAAACTCTGCGTCTCCACCAGACGGAATGACAGCATTTCAAAGGCGAGGAATTTTGAAATGCTGGCATTCAGGGCCAGGGATCGCGGGTGGCTAGGGGGGTACTTCCTCTTCTGCTCCAGTGTTTGGGAAATAGAGAGCTGAACGCTTCCATGGGACATTGTGGAGATGGTTAGTGACCCAGGTGGTAGTGTTGCTGGCAGATCCTCTGTTTGCGGGTTGGCAGGTGTCACTGTCACTACAGAGGTGGATGAAGAGGCCGAGACTGCAGCAGAAGAGGAAGCAGGAGGAGCCAGAGACCTTTCTTGGTTTTTGAGGTGTCTACTCCACTGCATCTCGTGCTTTGCACTTAGATGCCTGGTCATGCAGGTTGTGCTCAGGTTGAGAACGTTTATGCCTCGCTTCAGGCTCTGATTGCACAGCGTGCAAACCACTCGTGTCTTGTCATCAGCACATTGTGTGAAGAACTGTTCTCTAGGGAACTCCTTGGACCTGGCTTTGGTGTGCTCAGTCCCTTGCTGCGTTGGGCAGTAGCAGACATACTGTCTAGGGGACGGACACTCTGCTTTTGCACCCTGCTCCCTCTTCTGCTGTGCTGGTGGCTCTGTGCGACCACCGCCTCTTCCTCCGAACTACACTGGTCACCTGCATGACGTTGATTCCATGCGGGGTCAAGGACCTCATCGTCCTCCACATCATCTTTCACCCAGTCTTCACCCCTGCCCTCCTTGTCGGTCTGCACAATGGCGAAAGCAGCAGCAGTTGGCACCTGTGTTTCGTCATCATCCGAGACGTGCTGCGATGGTCCTCCCATGTACTCATCATGAAACATAAGTGGTTGGGCATCGGTGCACACAATCTCTTCCACTTCTGGGGCAGGGCTAGGTGGATGGCCCTGGGAAACCCTGCTAACAGAGTCATCAAAAAGCAGAAGAGACTGCTGCATGATTTGGGGCTCAGACTGATTGGCTGATTTGCAAGGGGGTGAGGTGAAAGACTGATGGACATCGGCTGCAGGTGCCAACTCTGAACTTTCATCAGGAGACTGGGTGGGAGACAATGTGAAGGAACCGGAGGCACTGTCAGCAGCAACCCAATCTACTATCGCCTGTACTTGTCCTGGCCTCAACATTCGTACAGCCTCATTAGGCACGCCAAAATACCGCTGCAGGCTCTGTCGCCTACTCGCACCTGAGGAAGGTGTTTCACTAGTGCGTGTAGCTGGCACAGATCGACCACGTCCTCTCCCTGCAACAGGAGCGCCACCAGCAGCACCACGACCCGGGCCACGTCCCCTTTTTGATGATCTCCTCGTATTTTAGAAAATGTATGATCTCGCCCTAAATGGGTGTTTTTGTCTATAGCAGAATACACGTACAGTGTCTAAAGCGTTATGAACACGCAGAAAATGCTATTGGGAAAAAAAAAAACCACTGCAAAATTAAATTTTTTTGCAATTTTTTGCAATGTTTTTGCAATATCAGAATACACGGATAGTGTCTAAAGCGTTTATGAAAACGCAGAAAATGCTATTGGGAAGAAAAAAAACACCGCAAAATTTAATTTTTTTGCAATGTTTTTCCAATATCAGAATAAACGGATAGTGTCTAAAGCGTTTATGAAAACGCAGAAAATGCTATTGGGAAGAAAAAAAACACTGCAAAATTAAATTTTTTTGCAGTGTTTTTCCAATATCAGAATAAATGGATAGTGTCTAAAGCGTTTATGAAAACGCAGAAAATGCTATTGGGAAAAAAAAAAACACTGCAAAATTAAATTTTTTTGCAATGTTTTTCCAATATCAGAATACACGGATAGTGTCTAAAGCGTGTATGTATGAACACGCAGAAAATGCTATTGGGAAAAAAAAAAAAAACAGCAAAATTAATTTTTTTTGCAATGTTTTTCCAATAGCAGAATACACACAGACTATGGTGTATCTCTTACTATATGCAGTGTTGGTCCTAATGGTGCACTGAGCTTGCAGGTAAAACTTTTATATTTTGTCTGGCACTGGCCTCATGGCACTGTTAAAAGACTGTGCACTGCACCCCAGTCAATAATTCTCTCTGCCTCTTTCTTTTGCTTAATAAAGAAACTCCCCACCCTACTCTAGCTATCTAGATCGCTCACTGATCTAACTAATTCAAAGAAAATTAAAGGAATGTGGACTGACTGACTGACTTTATCACACTAACTCCTAAAAATCCTCTCTCTCAGCAGCACAGGAACCTGTCTATAGCAGAATGACGCTGTGTGCTGTGTGTCTGGACTATATATAGAGGCTGGGTCACATGCTGCACTGGCCAATCACAGCCATGCCATTAGTAGGCATGGCTGTGATGGCTTCTAAGGGCACACTAGTGAAACTAGCGTCGATTGGCTGCCCTGCAGCTGTTAAAAAGGCGCCAATACATCGCCGAACACCGGACCCGAACCCGAACTTACAGCCAATAGTTCGGGTTCGGGTCCGGGTCCCCGAACACCCAAAAGTCCGGTACGGACCCGAACTTTACAGTTCTGGGTTCGCTCAACCCTAGTGTTTGCCCCCTTCCTCATTTCCTGTTCCTTTTGCATGTTTGTCACACTTAAGTGTTTCGGAACATCAAACCAATTTAAACAATAGTCAAGGACAACACAAGTAAACACAAAATGCAATTTGTAAATGAAGGTGTTTATTATTAAAGGTGAAAAAAAATCCAAACCATCATGGCCCTGTGTGAAAAAGTGATTGCCCCCTAAACCTAATAACTGGTTGGGCCACCCTTAGCAGCAACAACTGCAACCAAGCGTTTGCGATAACGTGCAATGAGGCTTTTACAGCGTCCTGGAGGAATTTTGGCCCACTCATCTTTGCAGAATTGTCCTAATTCAGTTACATTAGAGGGTTTTCGAGCATGAACGTTTTTAGGTCATACCACAACATCTCAATAGGATTCAGGTCAGGACTTTGGCTAGGCCACTCCAAAGCCTTCATTTTGTTTTTCTTCAGCCATTCGGTGGTGGACTTGCTGGTGTGTTTAGGATCATTGTCCTGCTGCAGAACCCAAGTTCGTTTCAGCTTGAGTACACGAACAGATGGTCGGACATTCTCCTTCAGGATCTCTTGGTAGACAGCAGAATTCATAGTTCCTTTTATCACGGCAAGTCTTCCAGGTCCTGAAGCAGTAAAACAGCCCCAGACCATCACACTACCACCACCATATTTTACTGTTGGTATAATGTTCTTTTTCTGAAATGCAGTGTTCCTTCTACGCCAGATATACTTGGACACACACCTTCCAAAGAGTTCCACTTTTGTCTCATCGGTCCACAGAATGTTGTCCCAAAAGTCTTGGGGATCATCAAGATGTGTTGTGGAGAAATTGAGACGAGCTTTTATGTTCTTTTTGCTCAGCAGTGGTTTTCTCCTTGGAACTCTGCCATGCTGGCCATTTTTGCCCAGTCTTTTCCTGATGGTGGAGGCATGAACGCTGACCTTAACTGAGGCAAGTGAGGCCTGCAGTTCCTTGGACGTTGTTGTGGGGTCTTTTGTGACCTCTTGGATGAGTCGTCGCTGCGCTCTTGGGGTAATTTTGGGCGGCCGGCCACTCCTGGGAAGGTTCACCACTGTTCCATGTCTTCGCCATTTGTGGATAATGGCTCTCACTGTGGTTCGCTGTATTCCCAAAGCTTTGGAAATGGCTTTATAACCCTTTCCAGACTGATAGATCTCAATTACTTTCTTTCTCAATTGTTCCTGAATTTCTTTGGGTCTCGGCATGATGTGTAGCTTTTAAGGATCTTCTGGTGGACCTTACTGTGTCAAGCAGCTCCTATTTAAGTGATGCCTTGATTGTGAACAGGTGTGGCAATAATCAGGCCTGGGTGTGGCTAGAGAAATTGAACTCAGGTGTGGACAACCACAGTTATAGTATGTTTTAACAAGGGGGGCAATCACTTTTTCACACAGGGCCATGATGGTTTAGATTTTTTTTCACCTTTAATAATAAACACCTTCATTTACAAATTGCATTTTGTGTTTACTTGTGTTGTCCTTGACTATTGTTTAAATTGGTTTGATGTTCCGAAACACTTAAGTGTGACAAACATGCAAAGGAACAGGAAATGAGGAAGGGGGCAAACACTTTTTCACACCACTGTTCATTGCTGGACAACATTATTGACATTAGATTTACATCTGGGCAAAACGTTTTTTTTTTTTTAAATAAAGAACTTTTTTCTACAGTATGGATGAATACCAAGGGATACTTGTGAAGATAATGAGATCTAAAGGCTCCAAACTAAGTGGAAGATAGGGTATCTCACTGAAATGTCACCAGTCTGTGACACATAATTGATGTAAAATATTTTTGTCTGTAGGGTCAGTAAAAAAACGTACAAACTCTATATGCACCCCCACCAGTACACAGTTTAGCCTAAAGAGACACCAAAAAATTCCAGCTCCAGCTCAAAAAGGTGGGTCAGTAATTAGCCATGATGGCTTGCAATCCTCTTCATGGTTAAATCAGAACTTCAAGAATTATCTTTATTGTAAATGTATATTGGTCCAGCTTTTCATGATGTAGTTATCCATATCTTATATCTACAGAGCTCCTCTTCATGGTTAAATCAGAACTTCAAGAATTATCTTTATTGTAAATGTATATTGGTCCAGCTTTTCATGATGTAGTTATCCATATCTTATATCTACAGAGCTGCGGGGATGCTGAAAACCACTGTAGTAGCCCATAGTAGTGATAACCATGATCTTCCAGGTCCTATTTGGGCAAATCCTCCTCTGCACACTGAACTCATTCGACACCAACGCCATTCAGAGGTCACTCTGTTTTTTCATAAATACAAAGGGTTCTCTGGTTGGACAACGTGGGGAGCAAGGCAGATAAAGTCATGATCTACCCTTGTGCAATCAGATAATGCCTTTTATTTATTGAGCAGGACCTGGAAGATGATGGCTATTACTGTATGTAGATTAGGCTACTACAATGGTTTTAAACATCCCCAGTGGCTCTCTAGATATAAGACATGGATAATTACAATATGCCAAGCTGGACCAATATATGTTGGAAATAAACATAATTCCTGCAGTCCTTAATTAGCCATTGTAAATAGTATCAAGACAGAGCCTGGAAAAAAAACTGATATCTTTAAATGATCCCATAAATCCTATTAGCAGGGCATAAACAGGATCTAATGTGAGTTGTAACTACTTAGCCAGCAGTTAAAGGAATACTTTCCAAAATCTGGTGTTTATGTAATTGACTGAAACATCCATTGTAAAGCCACTACAATTGACCTCCGGAAGGATCTAACCTGAAAATTTCTTTTCATACTAACCAGCTCTTAAAATCCATGCATAATGCATAAATCTTGGTATGATAAAGCTACATTAATAACAAGAATATATCCAAATGTGGAAGAGAATATTGACAAATTCAAGATCAAAAATAGTTAGACCATCATGTACAGGATAAGTAGACATTTTCCATCCCCTGTGTGACCCAGACATCTGATGTACAGTATGTAATACAGTATTTAGCTTCTAGAAGATGCCAATTTATTGGTGCACAATAATATATTGGTTATCGGACTGTAAAATAAAAATAAAACTACATTTAGAAAACTGACATTGTTGGTGGGTCTCCCAGAATATCAAAAATGTACTCCTACCCCTCAGTTCCTCCTCAGATCCTTTTATTGGTTATGTCATTTCTGCAAACGTCCTCCTCAGGGCTAAAAAAAGCTGGTAAAATTGCAACTTGTCAGCTCCTTATTTTCCATCAAAATGCCACACATATTCCAATAGTTATTCTGTGGGCCAATTATTTCAATACACCAGATCAGACTATTCTACATTAATTGGACTTTGAAACCACAGACCAGGCAACATCTTGTTTAGCACTTTTCTATTTTATTCTCATGTATTTTGCTGTTGCTTTCATTTTCTATTTTGAATTATGCTATTCTATAAATATTTTTGTTTGCACTGTTTTTTTTTTTATTATTCAAAATCATTAATAATTATCTCTAATGACTAAGCTAAAACCTAACCGATTTCTGTCTCTTTGAAGAGCTCTACTAACTCTACTATATTTTCAACCTCTGTTATATCCCTGTCTGGTGCAGCTCTGCATAGAATCCAATCAGCTTCCATTTTTTTTTTGTCAAAGCTTAATTGAACAAACTGAAGTTAGACGCTGATTGGCAACCATGCACAGCTGCACCAGATTTTACAAGTTCCAGTTTTAGTACATCAACACCACACATGATGCCTTGGAAGCAGCAGATGATGGAGAATCATGTCTCCTGATACTCCTGGACCTTAGTGCAGCATTTGACACACTGGATCACAACACTTTACTCACCCGCCTTAAAGAAGTAGCAGGAGTCACAGATTCAGACTTACCATGGTTCACTTCCTTCTTAGGAAATCGGTCACAGACAGTGAAACTTGGAGCCTTCACCTCTGAATCCCGTGCAGTCTCCTATGGAGTCCCTCAAGGATCACCTTTGTCACCCGTGCTCTTCAACATTTACATCCGTCCACTCCTAAAAATCATCAGCAAATCAGACCTATGCTTCCACTCATACGCAGATGATACTCAACTCTACCTTCGGATCCCCGGACAAAAAGACCAATATCAGGAATTAGAAAAATGCCTCACATCGATAGACGACTGGATGTCCACAAGCTCACTCAAACTTAACGGAACCAAAACAGAACTCCTTCTCCTAAATGCAAACCGGAAAACTAAATCTACGACACCATGGACTCCGCCCTCCATCCTTGGACAGACCATCCCCCTAAGCATAAAAGCCAAAAGTCTCGGTGTCATCTTCGATTCAGAAATGTCAATGAATGCACAAATAGGATCAGTAGTCAGCGGATCCTACCACCTTCTACGCCTGCTACGTAGACTCACCCCCTTCATTCCAGAAAAGGACAAAGCCATAGTGGTAGGAACAATCATCAACTCTCGACTCGACTACGCAAACTCCCTCTACATAGGACTACCTAAATTCCAGATTGCACGACTACAAGTCGTTCAAAACACGGCAGCAAGACTAGTCACAGGAAAAAAACCATGGGAATCCATCTCCCCATCCCTGAGGACCCTCCATTGGCTAACCGTAAAGAATCGGATCACATTCAAGACCCTCTGCTTGACTCACAAATGCACACAAGGAGATGCTCCGCAATACTTATGCGAAAAAATACAACACTACACCCCCAATCGCAACCTCCGATCTAACGACCAAAACCTCCTCCTTGTCCCAAAATCCCGGTACAAGTCAAGGGGAGAACGAAGATTTGCAGTCCAAGGACCACGGCTATGGAACGCTCTACCTATGAACATCCGCTTGGAAAAAGACCATCGGGCCTTCAGGAAAAAACTTAAGACCTACCTCTTCTAAGAAGGAATCAACGCAGGTCGGATCAAGCGCCTCGAGGCGATTCAGTTCGCAGTTGCAGCGCTATACAAATCATTCATTCATTCATTCATTCATTCATTCACACTGTATTACAGGCAGTTCTTAGAAACCATAACTGTGATAGCAGAGGGCCCAGAGGTAGAGATAGTCAGCGTGGAACATATTCCAGAGGGGAGTATTGGGGGCATTAGGTTGACTAAAGCCCATAAACCCAAGCTAAGTATAGTAACAAATCCTAGTTGGAATCTCGGAACACCCAATGAGAGGATAGTATGTGACCGGTCTAAACTACGTGGCATGTTCACTAATGACAGGAGCCTGGTGGACATTGTGGGTGAAGTAGAGATACTGTTGTACAAGAAGGATTTTAGTTTTGTGGGAATTTCAGACACCTGGTTCAACAGCTCTCATGATTGGCTGGCAACCATTCAAGGGTATACACTTTATAGCAGGGATAGAGAGGATAAAAATTGGGGAGGGGTATGCCTATATATCAAGAATAATGTACAAGTGAATGTGAGAGATGATATCACTAAGGGGGCTAGGGAGGATGTGGAATCCTTATGGGTAGAGCTCCAAAGGGATGAAGCTAAGGGGAAAATATTACTGGGAGTATGCTATAGGACCCCTAACCTGAGGGAGGAGGGGGCGATGGATCTCCTATCACAAGTTTGATTAGCAGCAAGGATGGGAAGTGTTATCATAATGGGGGATTTTAATTATCCAGACATAGACTGGTTGGAGGGAACCACGCATTTGTCTAAGGCTCGCCAGTTCCTAAATGTCTTGCAGGACAATTTCATGGTTCAGATGGTAGATGCACCAACTAGAAATAAAGTATTATCGGATCTACTTATTACCAACAATACAGACCTGATCACGGATGTGGAAATACTAAGCTAAGCAAGACAATAACTTCTCCCCAGGATGTGGAAACCTTGCAAAAAAATCTGAACAAATTAATGGGGTGGGCAACTACATGGCAAATGAGGTTTAATGTAGAAAAATGTAAAACAATGCATTTGGGTGGCAAAAATATGAATGCAATCTATACACTGGGGGGGATAACCTCTGGTGGAATCCAGGATGGAAAAGGACCCGTATGTCCTAATAGATGAAAGGGTCAGCAATGGCATGCAATGCCAAGCTGCTGTAAACAAAGCAAACAGAATATTGGCATGCATTAAAAAGGGGATCAACTCCAGAGATAAAACGATAATTCTCCCGCTCTACAAGACTCTGGTCCAGCCGCACCTGGAGTATGCTGTCCTGTTCTGGGCACCAATCCTCAGGAAGGATGTACTGGAAATGGAGTGAGTATAAAGAAGGGCAACTAAGCTAATAAAGGGTCTGGAGGATATTAGTTATGAGGAAAGGTTGCGAGCACTGAACTTAGTCTCTTTGAAGAAGAGACGCTTGAGAGGGGATATGATTTAAATTTATAAATACTATACTGGTGACCCCACAATAGGGATAAAACTTTTTTGCAGAAGGGAGTTTAACAAGACATGTTAAAATTAGAAGAAAAGAGGTTTACCCTTAAACTACGTAGAGGGTTCTTTACTGTAAGAGCGGCAAAGATGTGGAATTCCGTTCCACAGGCAGTGGTCTCAGCGGGGAGCATCGATAGTTTAAAAAAACTATTAGATAAGCATCTGAACGATCGCAACATACAGGGATATACAATGTAATACTGACATATAATCACACACATAGGTTGGACTTGATGGACTCGTGTCTTTTTTCAACTTCACCTACTATGTAAGATACTGTGAATGGTGCATCTTTTTATTAAAACAAATTGTAGCAGCTATTTTGTGTGTACAGGTTTAACTGCGGAGTACACTGACCCCAACGACTATCACTCACATCACCCAGAAGTAGAAACATCTTCTGTAGTGCATCATTAGTAGGTAAAGGTTTTAATATAATGTGCAGAGCTGTGTCAAATAGAGGAGGTAAAACAATGAAAGAGGGGAAAGTAAAATAAAAGCAAGAAACAGACAGCCGTACACACTTTATAACAGACCCCGACAACCAACGGCCACGGTTGTCGGGAAGAGGCCCTTGTCCTCATCAACATGGGGACAAGGTTCTTTGGGGTGGGGGGCCGCACGGCCCCCCTTTCCCCAGGGCACCCCCCCATGTTGAGGGCACGAGGCCTGGTACGGCTCAGGTGGGGGGCGCTCGCTCGTCCCCACCCCTTTTCCTGGCCTGCCGGGCTGCGTGCTCGGATAAGGATCTGAGATGGATTTGGGGGGACCCCCACGCTGTTTTTTCGGCGTGGGGAGTCCCTTTAAATCCATGCCAGGTGACGGGGCTGGCGCGGCGGCATTCACTGCCTTCGCTAGCTCCGTCTACCTGCAGTTACGTTCTAAATGAACGGACTGCTCCGTGTGTGGGCAAGTCCGTTCATTTTCAAAAGTACCGCGGACTTTGTCCAGCGGATTGTCCGCCGGAGAAGTCCGGGCGTGTGTGGGCAAGTCACACGCTCGGAAGTCCGGGCGCGTGTGGGGATGTCCCGCCAGACTAGGTCCGGCGGACAATCCGCCGGACTAGGTCCGGCGGACAAAGTCCGAGCGTGTAAATGTGGCATAACAGTCATTATTACTAGGAACATAAATGTTCCATTAATGGAAGATTTGCAAAAACTGGTGAACACAGAATCTGGTGCAACTGCACATAGTAACCAATCAGCTTCTCACTTCAGCTTGTTCAATTAAGCTTTGACAATAAAACCAAGAAGCTGATTGGTTAATATGCACAGCTGCACCAAATTCTATGTTTACCCGTTTTATTAAACCCCCTCCAAACCTACATGGGTTTATACATCTTAAAATTGCATAAACCATCCCAGAATTTAATTTACTGAGAAAAAAGAAGAGATGTTCATTGCTAGGTATTTATGTCAGCAAAAAAAAACATACACATAAAGATCAATTCAAACAAAGCTATTTGCGTAGGTAAATGCTGATCAGTGAATCACCCTCTGCTTTCTTTTATCTCTCTGATGCTCCAGGTAAAGTCTTATTACCCAGTTACTCTTGGGTTGTTAGGAAGCCTTATGCTTCTTGGCTGATTTTTCATTTGTATTTTCATTTACAGTATCTCACATTTTTTTATGTGACAATACTGAAGAAATTACACTTTGCTACAATGTAAAGTAGTGAGTGTGCAGCTTGTATAACAGTGTACATTTGCTGTCCCCTCAAAATAACTCAACACACAGCCATTATTGTCTAAACCGCTGGCAACAAAAGTGAGTACATCCCTAAGTGAAAATGGGCCCAATTAGCCATTTTCCCTTCGCCTGTGTCGTGTGACTCATTAGTGTTACAAGGTATCAGGTGTAAATGTGGAGCAGGTGGGTTAAGGTGAGGTGGACTCTCACTCTCTCATAATGGTCACAGGAAGTTCAACATGGCACCTCATGGCAAAGAACTTCCTGAGGATCTGAAAAAAAGAATTGTTGCTCTACATAAAGATGACCTAGGCTATAAGAATATTGCCAAGACGAGGAATCTGAGCTGCAGCACAGTGGCCAAGACCATACAGTAGTTTAACAGGACAGCTTCCACTCAGAACCGGCCTCGTCAAAGAAGTTGAGTGCACGTGCTCAGCGTCATAGCCAGAGGTTGTCTTTCGGAAATAGATGTATGAGTGCTGCCAGCATTGCTGCAGAGGTTGAAGGGTGGGGGGTCAGCCTGTCAGTGCTCAGACCATACACCGCTCACTGCATCAAATTGGTCTGCATGGCTATCATCCCAGAAGGAAGTGTCTTCTAAAGATGATGCACAAGAAAGCCTGCAAACAGTTTGCTAAAGACAAGCAGACCAAGTACATGGATTACTGGAACCATGTCCTGTGGTCTAATGAGACCAAGATAAACATATTTGGTGTCAAGCATGTGCAACCAGGTGAGGAATACAAAGACAAGTGTGTATTGCCTACAGTCACGCATGGTGGTGAGAATGTCATGGTCTGGGGCTGCATTAGTGCTGCTGGCACTGAGGAGCTACAGTTCATTGAGGGATCCATGAATGCCAACATGCACTGTGACATACTGAAGCAGAGCATGATCCTCTCCCTTTGGTGATGATTGGGCCACAGGGCAGTATTCCGTTAACATGTTAACGACTCCAAACACATCTCCAAGAAGACCACTGCCTTGCCAAAGATGATACTATTTCATATTGTCTGCACATGTAACTGTTTATTTTTTGTTACTTTGTCAAATAAATCTTATTACTTTTTAGACTTACTACTCATGTGCCTTTTAACCGCTTCAATACCGGGCCATTTTTTACCCTTCCTTACCAGAGCACTTTTTGCGATTCGGCACTGCTTCTCTTTAACTGACAATTGCGCGGTCGTGCGACGTTACACTCAAACAAAATTGACGTCCTTTTTTCCCCACAAATAGAGCTTTCTTTTGGTGGTATTTGATCGCCCCTGCGGTTTTTATTTTTTGCGCTATAAACAAAAGAAGAGCGACAATTTTGAAAAAAAACACAATATTTTTTACTTTTTGCTATAATAAATATCCCATTTTTTTTAAAAAAAAACTATTTTTTTACTTAGTTTAGGCCGATACGTATTCTTCTACATATTTTTGGTAAAAAAAATCGCAATAAGCGTATATTGATCGGTGTGCGCAAAAGTTATAGCGTCTACAAAATAGGGGATAGATTTATTGCATTTTTTTTTACTAGTAATGGCGGCGATCTGCGATTTTTTTTTCGTGACTGCGACATTGCGGCGGACACTTCGGACACTTTTGACACATTTTTGGAACCATTCACATTTACACAGCGATCGTTGCTATAAAATTGCATTGATTACTGTGTAAATGTGACTGGCAGGGAAGGGGTTAACACTAGGGGGCACTGCAGGGGTTAATGTATTCCCTATATGTGTGATTCTAACTGTGGGGGGAGGGGACTCAAGGGGAGGAGACCGATCATGTGTTCCTCCATACTGGGATCACATGATCAGTCTCTTCTCCGGTGACAGGACGTGGAGCTAACACACACAGCTCCACGGTCCCGCACGGTCCCGTTGTTTTAACGGGCAATCGCGGGTGCCCGGCTGACATCGCGGCCGCCGGGCACTCGCACTGGGTCCCGATGGGAGGACGTCGTATGACGCCCACCCAGGATGGGAGATCCACCTTGTGGGCGTCATATGACAGTGGGCGGTAGGGAAGTGGTTAAAAGTCCAAAAATACTAGTCCTTTTCTTCCATTATCAATATCAGGACGTTGGCACATTAATACTTGGTGCATTCCTAGTGTCACCCTATGGGAGCACCTTTCAAATTGTACACTTTAAAATTCTAAAAAGCCTTGCCAAAGAAGCTGAGGGTAGGTGATGGACTAGCCAAGCATGTCTACAGACCTATTGAGCCTCTGTGGGGCATCCTCAAACGGAAGATGGAGGAGCGCAAGGCCTCTAACATCCACCAGCTCTGTGATGTCGTCATGGAGGAGTGGAAGAGGACTCCAGTGGCAACTTGTGAAGCTCTGGTGAACTCCATGCCCAAGAGGGTTAAGGCACAAAATATTGACACTTTGGGCCTAGTTTGGTAATTTTCACTTAGGGGTGTACTCACTTTTAAGAAAACACTAAGAAGGGATAATGGCGCTGTTCTGATAAGAGAATAAATACAAGGGGGTATGAGGTATATAAAACTAAAAGATAATGCATAAGAGTTGTAGAGGTCACACGCCAGAATAAAGTGCAAATGCTTAAATATGTTGTGCCAGTGGTGGGTACTAGCAGAGGTACCCCAGTATTAAACACAGGTTATGGTATAGATGAAATGCACAGATAGGGTGATAACTGGCAGGAGGTAATCATATATTATATATTAGAGTAGAGTGGTAAGTGGTAGGATAATATAAGTGATAAGTGCATAAATAAATACAATCAAATGTATATAGATATATTAGCTTGATAAAAATAAATGCATATATATAAAAAAAATCATAATAAACGTTGACTGGATAGTATAAAATGCAGAAAAAAACTTCTAAGAACAGATGATAATGGCTCCCAAAAAATGTGTGGCTCCAAGTTAAAAAATCATAAAAAGTTAAAAATATTACAGTGAATAAGTCCGACACAAATATAGAAGATATGTGAATGAAAAAAAAATATATATATGAAAATATAAAAAATATAAGCAGAAATCAATAAAAATAAAAATATGGGCAGTCTAAACAATTCTGTCTGTAATCAGACATGAATCTGTAAGGAATTCAGCATTAGATGAGACCAAGGGTGATGATCCAGTGCTCTTCTCCTTCAGACACTTCCCCTCATGTGATTGCACTCACCGGAGCGCCTAATCCCTGCAGGGGTAATAGGCGTAGTATTGGTGGTCCCAAACGACCTCGCTCCTCTCAGTAGGGGATGTCCTTTTCTCCAGGAGACTGTCAGCATCCAGCCACTTGTATGTGTCTCAGCCAGGGTGTTCTCAGCAAGGGCGAGTTTAGCATGTATGGGAAAGGATGAGCCTCATAGGGTAAATCCGTGCAAAATAGTTTTATTTAAAATAAGGGTATAAGCCCATAAACAAGCTGTGGTAAATAACTAGGGCTAGCAAGCCCATACAAGCATAAAAACCGGCGTGAAAGAAAGCCGCTACTCCAGAAGAGCTGCGTGCGTTCCACGCCCGCAATAAGCTAAAACCGGAAGTCGGCGTCACCGGACGTGACGTATTGTGTACAAGATAGTCCCGCCTTACGCGTTTCGTCATAGGACGTCGCCTGAGGCTCGGCCATCTTGGTACACCATAGGTCTAAATATAGCGGAAGGTGTAGCCGTGCCAGCCAATGGAAGGGAGAGGAAGACGATAATAAAACGCCCACTGGATAGAGACCGCTTGTAACCTTACCAAGGGCTAATAGATATAGGTAAACTACCGTCCCACCATCTAGTGGCTAATTAAAAGAAGGCATGGCGCGGCAACTACATTCTGGAGCAGGATAAACACTACATAAAATTAAAAACATATGAATTAAAAACCGGAAAACACTGGGTGCAATAACATACTGCCAGTGGATAAAGAGTAAGAAAGACTAAATAGAGGGGGTGTTGAGTATAAATATCAACCAGTGCTTAGCACAAAGAAAGAGGATGAGGGGCGCAGTGGGTAAAAATGTGATATAGATACTGGAAGGAATATATATATATATATATAAGCGATATAAAATATATATAATAGAGCGTGACAGATATGCGTGATGGATAAAACCATGTGTATAAACTACACGAATAGTGTTAATAGAAGAAACAAGGTGAAGGATGAGAAATGAGGATTAACCTCATAAAGATTAATATAATAAGAAATATTAAATATATAAAATATGTGTGTGAAAGAAATTGTTACATAGGGAATAAAATGCATAGGCTATAAGAAGTTTAGACCTTACATTGTGAGGTTCTCATTAAGGAGTCATACTATAGACCTGGTGGTAAATGACGTATGAATGTCGAATATCACCATAGGGAAGGTATATGAGACGTGGGTAAAAATGCAAATTAAAATGAAAAAAGGTCAGATAGGCGGGCGTACCTAAGACCCGCTATAACTAAATATTATCAATAAGAATTGGCACAGTTTTTTTCGGAGATATGTGATCAAATATTCTAAAAAGTACCAGAGGTTAATTCAAAAATTGGATAAAAAACAATTCAGGTCTATGTCTACGTTTAACCCTTTGGGTACCAAAGATTCCAAAAGATAGATCCACTTCGTTTCGTTTTGGGAGATTTGGATCTTTTTACTCCCACCTCTCCAGTGGTCATTAATGGTATCGATGCCATAAAAGATAAGACCTGAAGGGTCCCTATTGTGGTATTCATCAAAATGTCTTGAGAGGTGATGTTTAGGGAAGCCTTTTTTGATGTTGTTTATATGTTCCCTAATGCAGACACATAGAGGCCTGGTGGTCCTGCCCACGTATTGCAATCGGCAGGGACACTCTATGACATAAGTAACGTGTGTACTGTTACAAGTCACCAGCTCCCTAATACTGAACTCCTTCCCAGTCCTGGATCTAAATTATGTTTTTCTTCTAGGTTGCTTTTTGCTCACTCGGCAAGCAAGGCACCTCTGACATTTGTAAAAGCCTTTAAGTTCAGAAAACAATTTCACAGCTCTAGGAGGGTCTATGACATTCTTAACCAGATGGTTCCTAAGAGTAAGTGCTCTTCTGTAAATGAACCGTGGCTTTTTGTCCAAGAATTTGACCAGAGTCCTGTCGGATTTCAATATAGGCCAGTACTTCCTCACTATATGTTCAATAGATCTGAACTGGTTATTGTACCCGGTGATAAAGGCAACATTCATTTGCTGTTCTTTTGAGTTCTGCTCTTTTAACCTCAGCAAAGAACCATGATCCAGTCCCTTAATGCTAGCTTTAAATTTTAGCAAAGGTTGAACCGCATACCCCTTGTCCACAAACTTTTCTATGAGGGTGTCTGCCTGTACAAGAAAATCATCAACATTGTGGCAATTTCTGCGTATTCTTAAAAGTTGACCCTTAGGTATATTTTTAATCCACTTAGGGTGATGACAACTTGAAGTGGGGATGTACCCATTCCGATCTGTTACCTTGAAAAAGGTTTTGGTGAGTATCTCATCTCCCCTTTTAAAAATCTGTAAGTCCAGCTAGTCTACCTGGTCATAGTCACACTTCCCAGTGAAAGAAATTCCAAACTTGTTATGGTTGATTTCTCCCAGAAAGGACTCAAAAGATTCAGAGGTACCATCCCAAAGAATAATTACATCATCAATAGATCTACGGTAGAACTTGATCTCAGGTCGTCTCTTACTATATACATAACGTTCCTCCCACATATCCATAAATAAGTTTGCCACGCTCGGGGCGTATTTAGCGCCCATGGCGACACCTTTGGTTTGCACATAGTACTCCTTTTTGTACCAAAAATAATTGCTCTCCATTGCTCATTTTAAGCTTTCAAGTAAAAAAACAATTTGTTCCTGCCTCAGGTCTGTACCTTCATGTAGTGCCTTTTCGACTCCTGCTAGGCCATCCTTCTGTATAATACTTGTATACAGGGAGTTGACATCTATTGTGTCCAGAAGGCATTGGTTAACATTTTGAATCTGCTGAAGCTCATTGATAAGTTGCGTGCTGTCCTTCAGGTACGATTTCCCCTTCTTCACAAGTGGTTTCAAAAATTGGTCAACATATTCCCCAAGCCTTGAAAAAAGGGAATTTATGCCACTAATAATAGGCCTACCAGGGGGTTTGTCCAGTCTCTTGTGTATTTTAGGTAAATAATAGATGACTGGGGTTTTTGTTGATTCTGACACTAGGTATTTTGCTGCCTTTAAGTTTCCGATATGTATTGGCTACTTTGAGGAGATTGTCCATCTCTTTTTCATAATCCTCTTTTTTCAGGATGACAAGTCCTCCTCCCTTGTCGGCAGGGCAAATTACAACTTCTTTCCTTTTCCCAAGTTCCTTGATGCTTTTCCAAATATGTCCGCTCTTCCGGTTCATTTTTTCCAATTTCCTGAGATCACTCTCAACCATTTTTTGGAAAGCTCCTATGCATTGGTCTCCTGGGACCTTGGGGTTCATAATTGAATTGTTTTTTAAACTAGTGTGTGTAAATTCTGACACCTCACTTTCTGGTTCCACTCGTTCATTCAGGGCAAAATGCTTCTTTATCTTCAATTTTCTTATAAACTTCGATATATACCTCAAATTTGTCAATATTTTTATCAGGTGCCAATTTGAGGCCCAGATCCAAAGTACGCATCTCATCTTAAGTAAAAACAACGTTGGTTGGGTTAAAAATCCCAAGTCCTAGTACTCTCTTCTTGCTTTCTTCTTCCCTCCATGTCTCCCTCTGGTCCGTTTCTGTCCGTACCTCTGTAAAACGGTTCTTGCTCTCTTCCTGGTTTCCTGGTCCATCCATTCCCTGTATTCGTCCGCTGATTCTGAAAGGGGGGGTATCCGCGATGCCCATTCATCATTTTCTCTGTTCGGATCCCCATAGGGTGCGTCTCTTCTCCGGGGGCCCTCTTGTTCTGCATGCTGGTTCCTCCAACCAGGTCTCCTGTATGGAACTCTGGCATTCCATCTCCCAGGAGGTCTCCCCCTGGTCTCCCCTGAAAAAAAAAACCCTTGTCTCTGTGCTCCCTCCCATTCTAAAAATTGCGGTGAGGAGTTCGTTCACCTCTTTCTCTAAATGGGGATAATCTGTTGTGAGTGGGGACATTATATCTCGGGGTACCTGGGGATCTGCCATAATCATGACCCCTATTCTCATTTCTCCTACCCCCCTGGAGGCGGGGGGTTGGTTCGGAGTTCTGGGGGCTCCTCCCTGTCTCCCAGGAGGGGCATATTGAAACCTTGTGTGACGTACTGTGTTAAGGTTCTGTATTTCTGTCTCAGGACATTCTTCTGTAGGACTCTCGTCCATTGAGATTTCATCTAGATCCTCAATAAGTCCTTCCATGTCCACCTGCCACTTATACACTTTTTTATTGGTATAATCTAAAACATTGCGTTTAAATCTTTTCTGTTTTTTGGCTTGGATATCTATATCATATTTCTTAATGATATCCTGTAGCTCTTTATCTTTAATTTTGTAATCCCCTTGTTCTGCAAGGTAACAGTAGATTCTTTATCTCCGTGATGCTGTTTTCAACCCCTCTCAGTTTGAGTTTTCTCCTTTTAACTATTATTTTCAACAGTTCATTTTCACATTTAGAAAAGGAGTACCACTCTTCCATAATGTCAGCATCAACCATACTGTCATTTGGATTCAGATCCCATCTAAGCCTACGTGGTGTCATGTTTTCACCAACATACATTTCAAGGGTGGCAATGTTCTTGGTTAAAAATACCAATCAAATCAATTTATCTATTGGTCATATATCCAAAGATGTCCATAGCTGCAGATATGGTTATAGACACCAATAGGTGAAAATAAAAGTAATAGAAATAATGTGGATATCCGCGCTTAGGAAATGGAACTGCTGCCTCCCTGGATGAACTTCACCAAGATGAAGCCAAAAATATAAGAAAACACTAAGAAGGGATAATGGCGCTGTTCTGATAAGAGAATAAATACAAGGGGGTATGAGGTATATAAAACTAAAAGATGGTGCATAAGAGTTGTAGAGGTCACACGCCAGAATAAAGTGCAAATGCGTAAATATGTTGTGCCAGTGGTGGGTACTAGCAGAGGTACCCCAGTATTAAACACTTTTGTTTCCAGTGGTTTAGACCTTAATGGCTGTGTGTTGAGTTATTTTGAGGGGACAGCAAATTTGCTTTGTTATACAAGCTGTACAATCACTACTTTACATTGTAGCAAAGTGTAGTTTCTTTAGTGTTGTCACATGAAAAGATATAATATAATATTTACAAAAACGCGAGGGGTGTACTCACTTTTGCTAGATACTGTATATGTTACTATGGGGAGATATACTAAAACTGGTGCGCACAGAATCTGGTGCAGCTGTGCATAGTAACCAGTCAGCTTCCAGGTCTTATTGTCAAAGCTTAATTGAACAAGCTGAAGTTGGAAGCTGATTTGGTTACTATGCAAAGCTGCACCAGATTCTGTTCCAGTTTTAGTAAATCTCCCCCTATATCTTATAGAGATTGCAAAAGAATTGTTGAGTCTCTTGGTATATGAAGAGGAATGGTATTCTGTGACAGGCTAGGGCTGAGCCAGATACTGATGACATCTTAACATTTAAAAACTAGGAAGTCAAAAAAGTCTGTAAATTACTCTAATTACCTTCCAGTATTAAATCTGGATGGACCAACATGTTGCACAAACTTCAGGACTCCATAACAAAACCACGAAGGGCCCCCTGTCTCTCTAATTCACATCTCTAATTTAAATCTTTAGAGGTATTTCTGTTAGTGATAGAGAAAACGGAAAATTGAATACTCACCTTTCCGTAATTTTCCTTTCCTGGTGCCTACCCATGGCAGCATACCAATGGTTAATGGCTCCGCCCCGATTAACCCACAGGACCACGTAACTCTATAAAAGAAAGAGTTACTCCCCTCCTCAGGTATTCTTGTAACTAGTCTTCAGAACATTAAGGATTATTGAAGGGAGGGTGTATGCTGCCATGGGTAGGCACCAGGAAAGGAAAATTACGGAAAGGTGAGTATTCAATTTTCCGTTTTCCTGGTGCCTCCGTGGCAGCATACCAATGGTAAATAACTCGCTTACAGGGAGGGTACTGCAATAATAATTTTTTTAAAGACTTTACAGAGTTGATATTTCTAAGGTCTTTCTCCCAAAGTCTTTAGAAGAGGTTGGATCTTCTCCGAAGGCCGGGAGAACCCATTCTTGATTAAGATGTTAAACTGATGGTACCTTCGGGACAAACTGGTGAATAGGCTTCAGAACCACCCTGTCTGGGAAAAACGTGACGTAAGGTTCTCTAGCTCCCAGTGCTTGAATTTCTGATACTCTGCATCCTGATGTGATGGCGATCAAAAAGTCGTTTTCCAGGCAATATCCTCCAATGCACATTCTTCAGTGGGTGCAAAGGGTGGACTGGCTAAGATGTTGAGGACAACTGTCAGATCCCACTTGGGGTAAAGAGTTCTCCTGGGAGGACGTAACTTTAGCATTGCTTTTAGGAAACGGTCTACTAGGGGCTCCAGTGCCCAGCGTGTGTCTGTTAAGACTGATAAGGCCGAAACCTGAACTTTCAGCGTGTTAAGACCTAAGCCTAGGTCCAGGCCCGACTGCAAGAAGAGTAGAATATTGTGAACTCCAGGATCCAGCGGATTGAACTGGCTGGATTCAGCAAGCTGGGTGAATTTCTTCCATGCCCTGTAGTAGGTGGCATTGGTAGATGACTTTCTGGCTTGCAATAAGGTCTGTACAACTTTATGTGAGCACCCTAGGCTGCCCAGTCTCTTCTGCTCAAGTCCAGGATCTCTGGATGCGGGTGGAAGAAGTCGCCTTGAGATAGGAGGTTGTCTGAGTGGGGAAGCGGGAGTGGATTGCGCAAAGTCATCTTGATTAGAAGCGGAAACCATGGTCTCCTCGGCCAGTATGGGATGACCGCCAGGATAGTGACTTTTTCTAATGTCAGCCGCTGAAGGAACCTCAGTATCAGGGGAACCAGAAGAAATGCATACCGCTTCTGGAAGTTCCAGGGCTGGATCAGGGCATCCACCCCTGCTGACCTTGGAGATGGGAACCTCGTGAAAAAAACCAGAGGAGTCTTGCCGTTAAGCAGGGAGGCGAAAAGATCTATCTAGGGAGTAGCCCACTGTTGGCATATCCAGCGGAAGACTTGTGGATTCAGTGACCACTCGATGTTGTTGTTGAAGGACCTTAAGAGGTGATCGGCTAGCTGATTCTCGGGGGCTGGGATGTAAGCGGCCCGGAAATCAATCAAGTTGTTCTCGGCCCAGGATATAATTGGGGCTACCTCGCTGGCTAGGAACCTGCGCATTCCCCCTGGGTTCAGAACATAGGCCACTGCCGCTCTGTTTTCCATCTGGAGCAATATGGACCTGCCCCTGAGCAGTGGGGCCAGATGTAAGATTGCCATCCATGCTGCCCTTAACTCTAGGATGTTGGAAATCATCCCTTCTGCATTGAATCGCCACCTCCCTTGCACTAGCTGGTTTTGGAAGTGTGCCCCCCATCCTAGCTGACTTGCATCTGAAGTAAGGACGGACCATGAGATGGGCCCCAGGGAACGGTGAACAAGAAGGTTGGGTGGTCTTGTCCACCACCAGGGGCTGGACTTCATTGAAAAGGTGATGAGTATTAATTGTCCCAGGTGCTTCCTTCTCCACTGCGCCAGAAACCCCGCCTGGAAGTCTTGCAGGTGCCACCTGGCCCACTTCACCATTGGTATACAGGATGAAAGGGACCCTAGGAGGCTCAGACAATCTGATGCTGACATGGAGTGACTTCCTTACGCTTGCTTCACCTTCTGGATCAAAATCGGGATCTTTTCTGGTGGAAGAGACACAGCCTTCTCTGGGGTATTGAATAGAGATCCCAGGTATGTCATCTTCTGTGTAGGCCTCAACTGACTCTTTGCATAGTTGATAAGCCACCCGAAACTGGACAAAGTGTTCAGGACTAGCTGCACCTGTGCCTCCAGAGTTTCTCTGTGTTGAGACAGGATTAGGATGTCGTCCAGGTAATGCAGGACCCTGACCCCTTTGTCCCGGAGGGGGGCCAGGATGGGCACTAAAACCTTGGGAAAATAAAAAATAAATATATATATATATATATATATATATATATATATATATATATATATATATATATATATATATATACACACACACATACTACCCCCTCAGAGCTCTACCTTGGTCAGGCTCCATACTAGAGAGAGAGAGAGAGGCAGAGGGTGGAGAAGATACTAGCAGGTGTTTTCCAAATGACAATAGATTGGGGAAAAACTGCGCTAATCAATGAAAACAAAGTAAAAGCTGCCAACAAACAAAACAAACAAAGTCAACATAGCGTGCAAATCCAGAAATTGTAGCGCTATTACATGTGCAAAAGTATATGAGTGACACAGCACTCCAAAAATGAATAAGCTATATAGCAGATATAGTGCTAGGAAATGACTCCAATAAAAATATATAATGTGAATCAAGTTCGTATAGTGATGACATCAAACAGTAAGTCCTTCTGGTCGACTCAATATAAAAACAAACTGGAAACATAAGCTTGACTGATGTTGCTATAAGGCGTGGGTACTCTTACCGGAAACGTTGGATGTGGGTACCATACGGTATCCACATCAGACAGGCTTAGAGATGGAACGTCTTGCATCTAGGGGACACCACCGCGGGCTGGAACTCGAACGATTTCCGGGACCAGACACTGGATCAGTCAGCAAAGGTTAAGTGTACTCAGCATTCGATCATCCGATGGTCACAAGAAGGATGATGGAGACCGGGAAATGGAATAAAAAATGGAGACCACTCCAATGGTGCAGGTCAAATGGACATAAATTTATTCACATATGCATGTGAAAATAAAAAGTGAATAAAATCTCGAGACAATATATAAAAAGAGAAAAATTCGGCAATATGAGGGGCATAAGATAGCAAGCCCGACGCGTTTCGACTAAAGTCTTCCACAGGGGCATATCTCTAACCCCCCCACATTGCCTCCAGCTATTTATAAACATGGAACAAACAAGAGCCGCCCCCTTGGTCAGAGGCAGGAAGTGAACGCCTCCCGCCTGAACCAAATGTAATGCGGGGGGTCGGTTCGAAGTTGTCCATGTACACTTAAAGAAAACTGAATATTCAGCGACATTTTTTAACAGTTCCTTCCACTACGACGGGTAGTGTGATCCCTTCTTTCAGTGTACACTCTGGTCTATCCAACCCGTCACTTTTCAATCCACCCAATACCACGTCTCACTCCATTAATGTGTTTAAGAATTTGGTCCTCAACGACTTAGAAACCCTCCCCATTAAAAAGGTACATCAAGATCCAGCCATATCCCAGGGATTAAAATCCCTATGCAAAAATAAAAATATTATCATCCGCCCCGCTGACAAGGGAGGCGGGATTGTGATACTCGATCGAGAGGACTACAATGGGGAGATGTTAAGACAATTAGATGATCGATCCACATACATCATTTTGAGTGGAGATCCCACCTTAAAATATAAAAAGGCCTTGGTTGAACTGATTGAGGAAGGTTTCTCCCTCAGCATACTCAATCGTAAGGAAAAAGGATTTCTCGTCCCTTTGGCTCCCCGAATCCCTATCATATATTACCTGCCAAAGGTCCACAAGTGTCCTACCAATCCTCCAGGTCACCCTATCGTTAGTGGCATCGATTCCGTGACCTCGAGGATTGGTAGGTACATCGACTTTTACCTACAGCCATTAGTCAAACTAATCCCTTCGTATCTTAAGGATACCAAGGATGTGATTCGGCTGTTGGAATCTGTAGAACATCAGGAGGGTCTGATTATGGTTACAGCCGATGTCGCCGCGCTATATACCTGTATTTCCCATCATTTGGGTATAGGCGCGGTGGAGTTTTATTTATCCCGTTCTCCAACCCTTTCCTCTATACAGAAGAATTTCATTTTGGATTTATTGCGATTTGCTACCAAACATAATTATTTTTGGTTTCAGGGCACCTTTTACTCCCAGATCAAGGGTGTGGCCATGGGGGCTAAATATGCCCCCAGTGTGGCCAATCTTTTCATGGCCCAGTGGGAGGAGGACGTCGTCTATGCCCTAGGGCGTTCTGAACTAGTCCTTTGGACTAGGTATATAGACGACGTCCTCCTCCTATGGAAGGGAGATATGCCCTCCCTAGATGAGTTCATGACTACCCTCAATCGTAACGACCGGGGGATAGTTTTGAGCTATGAAGCCAGTCCTACTAACATACATTTTCTCGACCTGGAGATAGAGTCCACGGCACAGGGCTTTGAGTTTAAAACCTATTTTAAGCCTACCGACAGGAACGGATACATCCCTGTCGGGAGCTGTCATCATGACCGCTGGCTTAAATCAGTCCCAAGAGGACAATTTCTCCGAATGAGGAGGAATTGTACTAATGATTCTACCTTCTTTCAACAGTGTCAGACTCTAAAGCAAAGGTTTGTGGAAAAGGGCTACCAACCAGACACTCTAGATGCAGATATCAAATCTGTAGCCACCGTAGACAGGAAGTCTCTATTGGTTGACCGTCCCAAGACCCCCAGAGACAACAAATTTAGGTGGTCCTTCTTCACCTCTTTTTCTACCCAACATAAGGAGGTTAAGAAGATCATAGCTAGACACTGGAAGGTTTTACGTAGCGATCGCATTTTGGGACCCTCTCTCCCTGAACGGGCGGGCATCATCTTCAGGGGTGCCCGGTCCGTTCAGGGCGACATCGCTCCCAATGTTGTCGACCCCCCCAGGACGACTTCATTCTTCCAACATTGTAAGGGATATTTCCCGTGCAAAAAATGCAACGTCTGTCTACACAACACACTAGGCAGACGCATGACGGATAATTTCCGTTCCACCGTTACTGCACGCACTTATGCCATGAAACACTTTACCACATGTGCTACCAAATTTATAGTATACCTGATCACGTGTCCGTGCAAATTGCAGTATGTGGGACGTACTATTCGTTCGTTCTCCATACGCGTAAACGAACATTTGGCCAAGATCCGTAAAGGATGCATCAAACACAGCGTCCCCCGCCATTATCGGGAACACCACAATAGAGATCCAACAGGGACTCAGTTCCAAATAATCGACAAATTTGTCCCAAATTGGCGTGGTGAGTCCAACCTACGAGGGGTCTCTAGGTTGGAAACTTATTGGATCCACGAGTTGAAGTGCTACTCGCCCCTTGGTATGAACGTTGAGTGGGATATCAATTGCTTCATTAACCAGGGGTGAGTGGCACTTCGCTCGTACCGGTAGTCTGAGATTTATTCCAATGGGGACCTGGCATCCCCATATTCCTTTCATTGTTATTTATTGTCATATTATTTTTGTAATATGGTTTTTTGTGTCACATAATTCATACTGGATGTGAGATGGTTACTCAGGGTCAGTATGTTCTTGGTCCCATTAAGGAAAACATATTTATACACATTTTAATCCTCTTCCTAAGGTCTTTTTGTCATTTTCTAGACTGATCTCTTCAGCAACCAGTATAATTCGACTGCAGAATCACTCCATTCGATTATTATTATATTTTTCCCTATGCCCCCTTAACACGTCATTCCAGTGACGGTCTATAGGGGGACACTTCACACAAATTTAGTGCACATGTACTTCCATTTCTAAAATACACTTTTACTGTTTAGGTCACCATGTCATTAGATGGGGCCCATACGTCTCTTTGAGACGTTCTGTGCACTGTGTTTATCACATTACAACACACACAATTTTCCCTTTTACGTCACCATTGACGCCATTGTGCTGTATGTCGTTGCCCTGGTGACAACAGGTGTCCCCATGGGTGGGGACCTCCGGCGCACTGTGTGTCTGCGTGATGTCACTTTAATGTATGCCACCATTGTCCCGGTTGCCATGGCATCGGATAGTGGCCCACATGTCCCTTCGGGACTTTGCGCACACTGTGTTTATTTACATACACACAGTCTTTCCTTCTTCCTTTTTTTCACTGACGCCATTACGCTGGACGTCGTTGCCCTGGTGACACTAAGTGTCCCGATGGGTGCTGACCTCCGGCGCACCGCGCGTCCGCACTTCCGGTTTTTTGACAAATGATGTCATCACGTTCAATAGTATGTGGGCGGTCGTTTGGGGTCCTCCCCTTTTTTTGTGTGTTAACCCGGCGAGGCTGCCTAAGGGCGGGCGCTTCTGACGCATATCCGGTTTGCGTCACTTCCGGTCATTTGGCCGGATACGGGGTCATCACGTCTTTGCATGCCGCCCTCTTATATATCGGACGCACTGTATTGACGTCATCACGCATTCGTTGCGTGATGCCGTGTTTTATGTGCGTACCTAGTACATTGGGTTACCGCCATTGCGCAGTCAGCAGTTCGTCACCTACAGTGTGTCACTCACGGACATCCGGTCTACAAAAGACCACTATTGGATAATTTTTTTGGCGGGAATATTACTTCTCGGCCTCTGATTGGCCCTTGGTCCCAGTATAGGACAGGTCCATTAGCGGGGGGTCCATTCCATTATGGGTTCATCTAATCTTATCAATATTCATACATCAGCCTAGAGGTCCACCTCACAATCAGGATGTACGAAGATGTGGTATTTTGCTATTTTAGTATTTCTAATATCTTCTGAATTTTATTTAAGTGTACATGGACAACTTCGAACCGACCCCCCGCATTACATTTGGTTCAGGCGGGAGGCGTTCACTTCCTGCCTCTGACCAAGGGGGCGGCTCTTGTTTGTTCCATGTTTATAAATAGCTGGAGGCAATGTGGGGGGGTTAGAGATATGCCCCTGTGGAAGACTTTAGTCGAAACGCGTCAGGCTTGCTATCTTATGCCCCTCATATTGCCGAATTTTTCTCTTTTTATATATTGTCTCGAGATTTTATTCACTTTTTATTTTCACATGCATATGTGAATAAATTTATGTCCATTTGACCTGCACCATTGGAGTGGTCTCCATTTTTTATTCCATTTCCCGGTCTCCATCATCCTTCTTGTGACCATCGGATGATCGAATGCTGAGTACACTTAACCTTTGCTGACTGATCCAGTGTCTGGTCCCGGAAATCGTTCGAGTTCCAGCCCGCGGTGGTGTCCCCTAGATGCAAGACGTTCCATCTCTAAGCCTGTCTGATGTGGATACCGTATGGTACCCACATCCAACGTTTCCGGTAAGAGTACCCACGCCTTATAGCAACATCAGTCAAGCTTATGTTTCCAGTTTGTTTTTATATTGAGTCGACCAGAAGGACTTACTGTTTGATGTCATCACTATACGAACTTGATTCACATTATATATTTTTATTGGAGTCATTTCCTAGCACTATATCTGCTATATAGCTTATTCATTTTTGGAATGCTGTGTCACTCATATACTTTTGCACATGTAATAGCGCTACAATTTCTGGATTTCCAAATGACAGCCTGATTAAAATGATTTTTCAGGCTGTTTAAATAGGAAGTCTCGGTTTGGGTGTACCAAGATGGCCGCCGTTTGGCTTCAAAGTGCTACTGCACATGTGCCGTGCATCCCGCTGTACCCCTGCCCCCCGAGAAGACAAAATTGTGCACAGGGACGCGCGCGAAGCGTCCGGACACGCCGGGGGGGGGGGGGGGGGAAGCAGGAAGAGACTGTGCGGCTGCTGGCCATCCCTGGGAGCCAGCATGAGGAGGGAATCACAGCATGTCAGTCTGGCTGGAGCAGAAACAGGTATGCACTAAAGGATCCAGACAGGAGGCTCTGGGATAGGCAGCCAGGAGACTGAGGAGAGGATATGCTCCTGAGTCTCTACACCCCAAAAAGATCCACAGAAAAACGGGCTCCCATACTTATCTGGTGCATTTAGCAACCCAAGTAATGGGACTCCATACTGCAGGAGAGCATGAACCTGCAATGGTCGCACCATATGACGGTGAGGTAGGGCTGGACTGTGATCCTGCAGGGATGAGGACAGGAAAAAGAATACCTGAGGAGGGGAGTAACTCTTTCTTTTATAGAGTTACGTGGTCCTGTGGGTTAATCGGGGCGGAGCCATTAACCATTGGTATGCTGCCATGGAGGCACCAGGAAAATCATTTGCGTCCTTAGCAATCAAAACTACATAAATGTATTTTATCTAAATGCATTTCCAAGTGCTGTTGGTACCAGCATTAATTAATAGCATTAACTAATATGTATCCAGACACATCTGGGCCCTATGACAGTTTTCTATAGCTATACAGTAGTTATACACTGGGCAAACTTGTATGCAAATCCCTGCATATTTTCTTCAACAGTGCTGTGTAAAAACTAGAAATCTTATCCACTATTATGTTTACCTTTAATTACCTATGGCACCTGGTACAAATTTGGGCAATATAAATTAAGCAAACATTTAAAAATTGATTAAGCGTAATTACCTATAGTGAAAAAGAATTTTAAAACAGTCGGTGCAGAGGTATAAGCAAATTAAGCAATTTGAAATTTGTCACCCACTCTACACCTGCCAAACTTCCCTATTAGCGACATTGCTCAATATTTTAAATGATTTTGTTCATATTTATTTATATATATATATATATATATATATATATATATATATATATATATATATATTATATACAGTATATTTTATATAAAGAGTATATATATATATATGTATGTATATAAAGAATTTCCTATGTATGGAAAATAGCACTTGCATTATTCAATGTCAATTTACTATTCCAATCTACTGGACTGGAATAACATAACTGAACATTATAACAAATGTTGTAAGCACACATATAGTAATACACCTGAGACCCCTATCTATGACTTTGGTAATAGAGTTATGTACAGTAAGTAGGGAACTCTAGGCCTCATAAGATTATTCTGCATGAGGCATTTCCAACAAATGGGTAATCAAAAATGTAACACGGTTGATATCTACAAGAAAAATGCTGATAAGATTGTAATGCTATACCATAATTATTCTTTTTTGACACATAAAGATTTCCCTAGCGAACAGATCAGCTGAGATTTATATTGTTCATTTTATTATTAATATATTTTTCAGTACTTGATGTTCCATCAGTGTCTTCCAATAATGCCATGTTCAAAAACTCACCTTCAGTTTTTAATCAGACATATCCTAATCCAAACTAGATGTGTATTCTACCAGTTCATCTTGAAACAATTTAGATGTATAAACCTTATGACACACTGGGGTGTGTTTGATATCACATTATTTTCTCTGTTGTTTAAGAGCACATCTATATTATGGCCAATTTATTTTCCTTTGGCTCCTCAGTGAGTGCTGCACATCAAAAAACATTACCTGACCCTTTTTACTTATGCACCTAAACTCAGTGTATGTGTTTTGACATGTTTGCACTCTGTTGTGTTAAAGTTTAGATATGTTTTAACTGTGTGGATATGCATTGCGAAACAAAAAATGTATGAGAACATTCCTAAACACGTGCAATACATGTGTATCCAGTGCTGGCTAACGGGTATTACAACGCATGCACATAGGTGTAAAACTGGCCTTAACCTTAGTGGGACATACTCACCTGTGAGCTTCCCTGTGGGATCCTTTACTGTGTTCTTGGCTCAATAGCCTATCCTCCAAAATCTTGTTAGCTAGCTAGTGTACCACTACTGAAAATCAAGAACCGAGGCTGCAAAGCATCATTTTACTTTAATTTAATAATTGTGGCCATCACTACCCCCTTCACAAAATATTAGATACTTAACTGTCCTTTAACTTTAATACTTTCTGAGTTAATGGCCTGAAACAGGAATACTGATCAGGAGAGTCAAGGTTTGCCTTCAATCTATTGAAGGCAAATCTTGTAGATCCTGATTGGCTACTAAAGATACCAGACTCTGTAATTTCAATTTTGTTCCTTGCACTTTACACTTCTGTGTATACTATGGGATTGATTTACTAAAAGACTGGAGAGTGCAAAATCTGGTGCATCTCTGCACAGAAACCAATCAGCTTACAGGTTTGACCCCTTTCACATGAAGGGTTTTGATCAGGTTTGCCTGTCAGTTTTTCAGGTGGACCTGATTGGATGGTCCATTCACCCCTGTCTTCAATCCGATCTGGTCTGTTAGAAAAAACAGAGGGGGATCTGTCCCCCTCCATCTAGGTGGTTCGGAGTGCAGTCGGTGTAAATAAACAGTGGAGTCCATTTGCACCCGCCAGTCCATAGTGTGTGTTTGTGTCCACTCAGTTTATGCAGAGTACATTTATGCACATGGACCAGTCATCTCCCTGCTCTGCTCAGATTGGCAGGGGATCATCTGGTAGATCCCTTGCTGATCTAATCGGAGTCTGTCCTGTGTAAAATGGATCTTTTTTTTACCTTTTAGATGTTTTAGGTTGTGTCATGGCTGACTGCAATCATTTTTTAATAATGTTAGAGTGAGCCTGCCCCAATCCTGTCCTCATTAACATACAATGCAAAAAGCCCACAAGCCTACATACTTAACCCTTTTTTAAGACAGACAGTGTTCAAAAATATTTAAAATTGATAATGAAGATCTGCCTGCACAGTACAGACAGGATTAAGTATGGCAAACACCGCTGCCCAGCCCACTCACGCACAAAAAAAAAATACCTAGGATTTTTCCTTGTTAGAGGGTACAGAATAGAGCATCTAAAAAAGTAATTTTTTTTTCCTATGTTATGCAATGCGAATGGTTATATGTAACAAATATAAAGTAGGTAGTGGAAATACACTTTAAGGTATGGGCGTCATGAATCAAGGTCTTTTAAACACGTATAGCCTATAAAAGATGAAGTTATCTAAAGTAATATAGAGGCAAAGTGCTTATCTTCAGTAGCTACGTTGTTCGGATAAATATATTTTTCTAAGGCTGTGTCAATAATGGGACTGCAAGGTAAAAGAGAATAAGTGATGACAGGATGACTCAAATGCTAGTAGAACTTACAAACACAATAAAGAGCCTTTGATAGCCCTCTCAACGCCCTCCTAAATCGAATCCAGACTCATATAGTTGTTTAAAGAATAGTTAAAGTTTGCTATTTACCTGGGTGTTAAATTTTTTCATTGAATACATGGACGTCAATGCTATACTGTGTGAATTACTGTGTGTCACAGACAGCACATTTTCTCAGTTGGAGGTGCACTTGTTATTCACAAGGTCTGTTTAAGTGGGGGCACTAACACTTATTAGAGTTTGTTCCTGCTCTGTCCCACACAGTACACAATTCACTCTACAGTTACTGCACAGGGGAACCACAGCACACCAGTAGCCTGCAGTATAAAAAAGAGGTTAAACTTATGTGTTATACTTATATTTTTATAATATATGAATTTGCTTATTAATGTTGGGAAAACATTCCTAGTCAAAATGTTTATTTCAATCTAGACTTTAAGTGAAAGTCCAGGCTGACCCCATCTAATCTTAAACCTGTTCCCACCCCCATTTAAAGTCCTATACTAACTACCCTGAAGAGGAAAGATGTCTATACTATACTTATTCTCAGGGCACTTTGGTCTGTTCACATGATCAATTCCCAACACTGAATTAAGGGAAGAGGAGCGACAGTGGATGCCCTTTAGTAAGCCTATCAGTGACATTACTGGCATTGGTGTATTTTAGTTTTGTGCTGCCCTAGGCTAGACTAAAATTGGGTGCCCCCCTCTAATTTTGTCCCACCCCTTCCTTCTCAAGTGGTTATTCGTGGTCTCTGGTGGCTATGTGGGGTCTATTGTGGCTGTATGGGGTCTCTTGTGCCTGGGTGAGGTCTCTGTTGGCTGTGTGGGGTCTCTGGTGGCTGTGTGGGGTCTCTGGTGGCTGTGTGAGGTCTCTGGTGGCTGTGTGGGGTCTCTGGTGGCTGTGTGGGGTCTCTGGTGGCTGTGTGGGGTCTCTGGTGGCTGTGTGGGGTCTCTGGTGGCTGTGTGGGGTCTCTGGTGGCTTTGTGAGGTCTCTGGTGGCTGTGTGGGGTCTCTGGTGGCTGTGTGGGGTCTCTGGTGGCTTTGCTGGGTCTCTGGTGGCTATGTGGGATCTTTTGTGGCTGTGTGGGGTCTCTGGTGGCTGTGTGAGGTCTCTGGTGGCTGTGTGAGGTCTCTGGTGGCTGTGTGGGGTCTCTGGTGGCTATGTGGGGTCTCTGGTGGCTGTGTGGGGTCTCTTGTGGCTGTGTGAGGTCTCTGGTGGCTGTGTGGGGTCTCTGCTGGCTGTGTGGGGTCTCTGCTGGCTGTGTGGGGTCTCTGCTGGCTGTGTGGGGTCTCTGGTGGCTGTGTGAGGTCTCTGGTGGCTGTGTGGGGTCTCTGGTGGCTGTGTGGGGTCTCTGGTGGCTATGTGGGGTCTCTTGTGGCTGTGTGGGGTCTCTGGTGGCTGGGTGAGGTCTCTGAATGAATGAGTGACTTGTATAGCGCTGCCTATGCAAACCCAATCGCCTCATGGCGCTTGCCGCCGTTGTCCGTCTGGGTGTAGCATGGTCCTTTTCACAGTGGGTCCCGACGTGCTTACAAAAACATACACATACACATACTAGAGCCAATTTTAGACAGGATCTAATTAACCTACCAGCATGTCTTTGGAGTGTGGAAGGAAACCGGAGAACCCGGAGGAAACATACAGGCACAGGGAGAACATGCAAACTCCAGGCAGATGGAGTTGTGGTCAGGATTTGAACCAGCGACCCTATTGCTGCTAGGTGAAAAGTGCTAACCACTACACCACTGTGCTGCCCTCTGGTGGCTGTGTGAGGTCTCTGGAGGCTATGTGGGGTCTCTGGTGGCTGTGTGAGGTCTCTTGTGGCTGTGTGGGGTCTCTTGTGGCTGTGTGAGGTCTCCGGTGGCTGTATGAGGTCTCTGGTGGCTATGCAGGGTCTCTGGTGGACTTTGGGATAGTAACCCCCTTGCTGGCCTGCCACAGTGCTCCCCTAACCCTCCCCCCCAACTACCTGCTACAGTGCTCCCCCACCCCCTCACAAGACTGCCACAGTGCCCCCCCAATAGGAGAAGATATAGGAATAGATGGGAGAGAGAGATGGGGAGATGGAAAAGGAGAGCAAAATGCCACCCAAGGCAAACACCTTGTTTGCTCTGCATTAGATATGCCCCTGATTGCCAGGCCTTCATTCCTCTCCCTGGGAGCCAATCACTTGACCAGACTGGAGTCTTATAAGCTTATTTCCTCTACAGGCTAGTTAGTATAGGACTTTGAATGGGGGTGGGAGCAGGTTTAAGATTAGATAGGTTCAGCCTTGGCTTTCACTTTAATCCTGGGCTCATACATATGCGAACACAGACATTGCAGTACGCATTGCTGTGCAAAACACATGCGATGTCTGTGCAATGCGAAATCAGCCATACAGTTGTATGGCTGAACTTGCATTGGATTCGTACAAAAGAGGTGCAGGAACCTTTTTTTTGCCCGCACTGGAATCACCCATGCGATCCGATTCCTGTCCGAATTCACAGTTCGCACTGTGCTCTGTGAAACAATCTGGGGGTGTCATTAACTTTGAACTGACACCCACATCGGTTCACAGAGGGCAGTGTGAACTGCCTGTGAGGGAGATGTGATGGTGGAACCAGCACTGGAATCCTGCTGGTTCCCGCATCGCATATGTGAACCCAGGCTAAGTCTAGACTAATGTACACATTTTGACAGTTTAGGCTTTAAATCATTAAATCTATTTTTAAATAACTGTGAATGCAGCTTCATTCTTTCCTTGTGGAATTAGATTAGCAACCATAATATATAAGCAAAAGAGGACAAGATTGTGAATTAAAATGCTGGCAAAGCATTAGACATGTGCAATTCGTTTTGTTCCGAATTAATTTTTTGATGAAATTTGACAAATTAGTTAATTTGGAAATATTCAAATTAACGAAAACCCTTTTAACTAATTTTTCCGAAGGTTCAAAAATCAGAAAATTTGAAAAATTCGGAAATTCAAAAATCCAAGAATTTGGAAATTCAAACATTCGCAAATGAAACAAATTAGAAAATCCAGAAAACGAAAATTCGACGATTCGCAAATTCGGAAATTAGAAAAATCTAAAAATTAGAAAATCCAAAAATGTTCTTATTTTTGGATTTTCTAATTTTCATTCTTTAGAATTTTTAGATTTTCGTTCTTGAAAATCTAAAAATTCTTAAGAATGAAAATCCAAAAATGATAAAACCCGAAAATTAGAAAATCTGAAAGAATAACTAACTAACAATAACTATGATTAACTATTAAATTATAGGTATTGGAATTTCCTTTCAAATTATTCTGTTAGCGAACGTAACAAACACAATTTATCCAAAGTTCCGAATTATCCGAAATAACAAATGCCACATCTAAACGGATAGAACATAACAAATTAATAATAATAAATAATGATAATAATAACTTATTATTATTATTATTAATTACTATTAATTTGTTCCATTCGTTTAGATGCTATATTCAATATTTCGGATAATTCTTAACTTTGGAAAAATAAGTATTCGTTACGTTCACTAACAGCCGAATTTGAAGGTAAATTCCAATACCTATAATTTATAGGTTAGTTATTAGCTAGTTTGTTAGTTATTATTTGGATTTTCAAATTTTCGTTCTTATTTTCGTATTTTAGTTTAGTTTTTGGATTTTCGTTCTTATTTTCAGATTTTCATTCTTTCGAATATTCGGATTTTCGTTCTTTCGAATATTCAGATTTTCTTTCGAATATTCAGATTTTCAAATATACGAATTTTCGAATTTACGAATTTTCCAAATTAGAATTTTTGGATTTTAGAATTTTCAGATTATAGAATTTTCAAATTTCAGAATTTTCGGATTTCGAATTTTCAAATTTTTGGATTTCGAATTTCCGAATTTCTGTATTTTCGTATATTTTCTTATTTTTACGAAATAACGAATTTTGATCATAACGAATGACCCAAAAAAACAAAAAACGAATGAAACAAAAACAAACAAATTTTTGGGTAGTGCACATGGAACAAAGCATTCTGTAACATTAAAACTTGTGATAGATATTAGTGAACAGTTGGATATGCATGCATAATCTAATCATCTCACAGTATTTTTTGGTCCTTTCAGGCGGTACAGCGCTAAAAATAGTGCCTGCACACCGCCTGAAAAAACCGGCCCCATTCACTCCAGTGTGAAAGCCGGTGGGCTTTCACACTGAAGCGGTGCGCTAGCAGGACGGTAAAAAAAAGTCCTGCTAGCAGCATCTTTGGAGTGGTATAGGAGCAGTGTATTCACCGCTCCTATACCGCTCCTTCCCATTGATTTCAATGGGACACCGCTTTAATACGGCAGCGCTTTCCAGGGGATTTTAACCCTTTTTCGGCCGCTCGCGGGGGGTAAAACCCCCGCGATCGGCCGAACACCATGGCTAAAACAACGGTAAAGCAGCGCTAAATATAGCGCTGCTTTACCGTCACCGCAGCTCCCGCCCCAGTGTGAAAGGGGCCTTAGGGAGCTTTGGATCCACCCTTACTATAAATGGGAGAGAGGGAGGGCACAGAAAAGCCATAGTGTCAGTGTATTGTGAGCTGGTGTAATGAAAGACAGGAAAGCTGACAATTTGCTTAGGAAAGAATACTTGAACTCTGATTGCTTTTTCTTTGGGCAATCAGCCCCTTTGCTAACCTTTTCTTCTTGTTCTCATTATTGGGGGACTTTCTTAATTTTATATTATTTTTGATTTAGGGTCTGTGGTCACTTTTCACTGCTGTGCCATCCAACTTTTTTTCATTTGCTGGAAGGATGGTATTTTGTGGTTTTCATTTATTTTGGAGATATTTTGTTTTTCTTACAAATCATTTTTTTTGGAAAAATTAATGGCAATAATACAGACATATGAACAGTCTAATACATCAGCAATCAAACAAATAGAATGAACAACCCATGCATACTTCAACACATTGGAGTACTCATTAATTCAAAGCCTTGAAAGAAAATTGTTTCTCATTTGTTTTGCCATTTTTTTTCTGTTAATTAGCATAAGGGAAAGAAAGAAAAAGGAAACATAAACCATAGTCAGAAATTAAATTGAGAATGAGTTCAGAATTTGAGATGATTTATGCATAATCTAAGCCATCAATGTGTTTTAAAAATGTTCAGTTTTATCACTATTGTATGCCACTAGCTATTCCATGTACACCAGATCATAAAAAATTGAATCATTTTTTTTTTAATTTTGGATAGAGAAAGGGAGGGATGTATTTCCAGTCATTCTTTTGCCATCTGTGCCCCATTGGGAAATCTCCCTTCATTTTCCATCCCATATCAAAAACACGAAGTGAGAGGAAATCACTCCAAAGTGAAGGAATCCCTGATTGTTACCAGGGCCACCAGAATTAATGTCTTCATTCGAAGATGATGTAGAGTACATATGGTCTCAAATGCAGTGAGTGTAGGGTATTTATGAGTTTGAGGTTTCAGAGTTTTATAACAATTAAAGAGTTGCCAATGCAAAAGCCAAACAATACCTTTGCTGATGCACCGAGACCGAAGCTCACCTGTTTTGAAAATAGAAGTTGCGGTTAAGATATGTTTGAGTTGAGGCCAGAAAGCTCAGTTCCATGCACCAATACCAAGAAGCATACAAATCATAAGGAAATAGAGGGTTATCTAAAAAGGGGCTTAAGGAGCTTTGTATTATAGAAAGTGATTCAAATCAACAGCATACTGTGGCTGCTCTCAGAAGAGAATATTGTCTATGTTCGTGGCTATTTAAGATATCAGACCAGGTATTTTGTTTTTTATTTTATGTTGATAGGGCCTTTCTTTCAAGATAAACTGCTTTTACCTTGTTTCAGGTGGTATTTTTCTGAGGTTTGTATTTTTTTTGGTGGTTTCATGATGTTTGTTTTATGTTAATAAAGCCATTTTGTAGGTTTAGGGTGCTCAAAGTGCAGCGTTCCATTGTTTCTTAACATGTGTTTTTTATACATCTTTTTGTTCACTTCCAAGTGATGCAGCATTTCAGAGAAAAAAAAATGAAGTGTAATGAGAAGAACTTAGTAAACCTAACCTACTTCAAATTATATCATTCACATTCACTGCTTCGCCCTAGCCCCGAACTACAAATTAAAGTTAGGCTTACAACGATGGGGCCTTTTTTCCATGATTAAAGCTGTTTTAACCCTGGTTGGTATTATACTACTATACCCCCTCTGGTCTCTTAATTATTTTAGTAAACCTCCAGTATTCTGTGCCTCTAGTACATTTTAGACAATTCTTCCTCACTAAAAATGTCCTGCTGCTGGCCAAGTTGACACTGTTGTATCATTTGTGGTCTCTTTATTCTTTATGAGCGTTTGATAAATATAGGCCAGCAGCAGGAAAGTTTTCCATTATCAAGAATGGGGACATCCTCACAGGGACAGCCTCAGCAGTCAGTTTCTATCTGCAGGTCCCATTCCCGATTAATAAGAATATTCTTGTAAAAGTTACCTGAAAAAATACTTTTATTTTTAAAATGAAATGATTCTGATTGTGGGGCTGCTTCTGTATGTAAGCCAAGCTAACTGTAAAATAAATAAAGTATATCTATAGCCAAATATGCACTGTCAGTTTTATGCTGTCACTGAGGCACTGGGGTTGATTTACTAAAACTGAGTGCAAAACCTGGCGCATCTCTGCATGCACTTCAGTTTGTTCAATTATGCTTTGACAATAAAACCTGGAAGCTGGTTGGTTTCTATGCAGAGCTGCGGCAGGTTTTGCACTCTCCAGTTTTGTTGTACTGTTCTGTAACATCACATTTAAAGCATCCCCAAGTATGGTATTTATAGGATTTGTGTGTTGTCAATGTTGCCCTAAAAGGTGCTTAAAAAGACAGTTTTTTTTTGCTTTTAAAATTTGCATTGGTACATGTCCGCCATTGGAATTGCCTTGATCCCAAAAATAGCCAGAGTTTTTACTAAGAAGATTTACCCCCTATAGACTACAGTGGGATTTGCCCCTATGTTCAGGTTCACTGAATTTCAAAAAGGATTCTTTAAACCCTAAGCAAATCAAACCTGGGCAAATTTATTTATCTCTAAACAAAAGGTAAAATAAAATCTTCCAACAGGGTCACCTGTTTCAGGGACAGCTGTCTAAGAGGATTTTTTTTCCCTTTTGGGGATTTCCTTTTAACTTCCGATGCCTCCGTGGGACAGTAAGTGAAGCGGAAATTGCAAAATTTTCATGTTCTGTGATTTAAAAAAAAAAAAGTTATACAAATAGAGTTGTTAAAGAATTCAGTATTTGACACAAGTCTGATTGGAGTCTACATTCTGGGCAGTGGTGTATTTTGGTTTTGTGCTGCCCTAGGCAAGGCTAAAATCAGGCACCCCACCCCCATCTAAATTTGTCACACCCCTTCCTGTTTAGGATCCACCCCTTCATCTGTAAACTCCCTGACTCTTCACAAATTCCCCTATTCGCAAATCCACCCCCCCACTTTTCACAGCTCTCGCCTCTTCACAACCCCCTTATTCTTCACAAATCCCCCCCCCCACTCTTCACAGCTCTCACCTCTTCATGACCCCCCCCCACTCCTCATAGCTTTCAGCTCTTCACAATCCCCCCCCCCACTCTTCACAAATCCACCCCTCCACACTTCATAGCTCTCACCTCTTTACACCCCCCCCCCACTCTATACAGCTCTCACCTCTTCACAACCCCTCCCCCCACTCTTCATAGCTCTCGTGTCTTTACAACACCCACCAACCACTGCTGGAGCGTCACTTGAGCTTCATCTGACTGTATCAATTTCTACTGGCTTGACCTCCCAGTAGAGATTTACATGGCTGTTCTTGTGCTGTTTCCAGGCCCTGGCTCATAGTAACCTGTTATTATTCTGCACCAAATATTCACTTTACTCCTGTCACCAGGGTTCTTCTCTGTAGGAGCTCCCAAACTTGCCCCACACACATGCATGCCTGATAACACTTTGTTGTCTCTGTTTAGCTTTTGCTTCCCAGACAGCACTGTATAAACATACTACTACAAACTACAGATACGAAAAAAATAAATATCTGCTGGTAAGAACATTAGTGAGAGCAGCACCACAACCCCACTTTTGTGACGTTCTGCTAGGAGTATCTTTTTTTTTCTCTGTGTCCTTTATTTTTGTGTGTTAACTGGAGGTTTGAAACGTATCCAAGTGTAAAAATCTATCAAATATTACTTCTTTGACTGAAACACTCCTAAAATGAAGGTATATTGTATTTTTAATGAACAAATATGTTGAGTTATTATTGCAGTATGTATAGCCATATTTTTTTTATTATTTTTATGTTTTTGAAAAATTGCTCTTCCAAATTTGTTTATTGTGTTACACTTTTAGATTGACCGCGACAATGAGTTCTCAGTGGTAATTACTCTGCCTCTGTTGTAACAAATGCTGAGATATGGAATAATAAATTGTAGCTTTGACAACTTTAAATACTCAAACATGTGCTCTTAAAATACATAAAAAAGCATTTGCTTTTCACATGATTGGATAATGAAGTAAATCTTCAATCATATTATTGCCTGAAAATTCTTAACTCATTTAATAAATCAGCTTCTGTATATCAAGCTCTTAAGGAATTAATTATTTTCAGTGTATCAGCTGGCTCCTAGACCTTCACTGTGAGAAGGAGCACTAAAGCTTTAAAGCCAAAGCATACTGTTGCAATTGGGTACATTGCAGTAACATGGCCATTACAACACAAAAATATGTACTTTTCAAGATCATTGATATTTAATGGCACCCCAATGCACCAAGGTAATGCAGCTTTGATGCATGGCACCAGACTACATGTTAATTCCCCACTTTGTGTTGTGATGTGCTGCCTCTGAAATAAATGCTCAAAAAGAATTGGCTGACTTAATACAATGTGCTCTAACACATGTGCATTCATTATCATGCACAAATGTTTGACTTAATGCAAAGCAGGAAATCAGAGTTGCTATATGTAATGTGCCCAGTATGTCAGACCCCGTGTGTATGCTAAAAGATTCAGCTAGCAGAAAAATGTTCAAAGTTGTTGATAGTCCAATGGCATTAGTGAAAGCAGCCAAACCCATCGTGTGCAGGTGTGTCAACTAGAATGTCGTTTTTCTGCTCTGAATTACTGCATAGTGCACAATCATCTGTTAGGCAAGAGACCTTTATCCACAAATTATTTAGACCAGTTTGCCTCCATAGGGATGAATGCAGAGGCATAAACAAGAAAACTAAGTTCTATTTTCTCTGGCAAGAGTATTGAATGTGTCTGAAATGCATATATTAAAAACACCCACATACATCCTAGAATATTTTTCTAATCAGAATAACAAAATGACAGACACACTCAATTAATTTGGTATTCATATATCTAAACATAAACCTTAAACATATCCAAAGAAAGCCATAAAGTTCAGATTGTAATAGTTTAATCATTTTAGTCCATATTTAGAAAAGACAGTAATCATGAATAGGACAGACATTGTCTTAGCAATAGATCCTATTCTAAGTTATTATATATTTAATATTTATGGAGATAGTGGTGTCTTCAGAATAGTATAGCAGTAGATTGCTGTTCATGCAAACAGTTTCAATTCTTGGCTGTTATAATACTTGAGTTTACAGTATAGCATACCTGCTTTCATAGTAAATGATACGAAGTAAAGTGTACTAGAAATAGAAAACTTGTCCAAATGCCTGCATGTAAATTTAGTTTTCTTTTTCAGCATCCTAGGATACCCTTGTAATTTAAATTTGGTAAGCTACAATGTGGATTGGGGGGAGGGTTTGCTTCCTCCTGCCCTGTCCGCCATCTGAAATGTGAATACCCTTTGAGCTTCTAGCCTGTTTGATAAGAAGATTAATTGGACTTGCCTCTATGGCATGCCATTGATTATTTACCAGTTTTTCTACAAACTCAGTTTAGGTTCAGAGCATATTTTAAGTTAACACTTTTTTTGCTTTGTCCTGAATTAGATACAGAACAGGTAAAACTGTCAATTTTTGTTGCTGTCTTTGTACCACTTTGGAGATTTACCTTCACTTAAGCTGGCTATGGCTATACATTATACCATTTTCTTGTTCAATTGCCTTTAGATTTACCTTCAACTATGTAGTGCAAGGGCCTGCCTGACTGCATACAATTTGAAAGTGTTTAGGTTTTAACTCATATATTATATGGTTATGGTAAATCTAAAGGAAAATTGTACAAGAAAATTGTATAATCTGTAGCCAGTTTTACTTTCCTAGAGAAACAAAATGGGTAAGACAATTTCCTCTCTTCTCTTCCAGTGGGTTTTTAACATATGCACTGTATAATTTACAGGGATACATGGAAGTACACATGGAAATAGTAATTAGCACATGTTAATAATAAGTTAGCGCAGCACTTTCTTTTCTCTTTTTTTTTTATTTCTATTTGCACGGTCATATGGGATGTGATCAGTGCTAGCAGCTTTCTATACAAGAAGTCAATATATGTTTATGGTAGCTCGCAAGATTTCTACTGTCTAACAGATTCATTTCCATTCAGGATCAGTGAATTTTATATTTAGATCTTGTTCTCATGCTGAACATGCATTACTGGAGAACGCTAAATGATGAGGGGTACAACACTGAAATAAGATGTCTTTTGTTTTTTTTTTAGTGCACAGTTCTTACAGAATGGACAGATTTTTGGTCCAGTTTAGGGACGGTTTCATTCCTTGATAAAAAGTGTCTCATTTATATGTATGTCCACCGTGGTATACAGTTAGGGGTCAATTTAGCATTAAGGTCCTCTATTGTAAGGAAAACACCTTTGTTGAACTGGTAGGTAGCTAATACGTCTCTGTGGGGCCAAATTTGAACAAGAAAGTTGTCTTTAGTGCCCAGGGGAAAGTCTTGGTTTGCACGTAACGGGGTAAGCGTGCTTAGCCAGGGAGTGGGGTTTGTTGCTTTGGTCTCAGTATAGAAGACTGCAAGTGTAGAACCTATTAAGGGGTGTAGCTTGGTTTGAGAGGATACATGTTGTGGCTGTAGCCATGGTAGGAATCTCTGGCAATGAGGAGTGATTCAATGTTCTAGGGTGACCCAAACTTTTACAGTGTGGTGGATGTTCTAGTCCACTACCTGGGCCAGGTGTGTTGCCCAATAGTGGGGAGCATTATTCCACCTTTGTTTTTTGGAAGGGCGAGTTGGTCAAATTTGATTCTTGGGGGTTTGTTTCTCCATATGAAGGAGGAACAGGCTTGTCAGAAAGAAGTAATGAAGGAGGAGGGAATATGTATGGGGATGGTTTGTAGTAAATAGAGGAAGCGTGGAAGGATAGTCATTTTGAGAAGGGAGGCTCTGCCAAACCATGAGAAATTGAGAACATTCCAACGCTTTAATTCTTCTCTTGTTTCCCTTAGGGCTGGGGTGAAGTTGACTTGGAAAAGGTTAGATAGAGTTTTTTGAATTTTAATTCCAAGGTATGTAATTGAATCTTTGGCACATGTGAAGGGGAAGTTATTTTGGCATTGTGAAACGGTATCAAGAGGTAATGTTATGTTCAAGGGCTTTGATTTTGAGTAATTTATCTTTTAGGTTGGAAAAGGTCTAGAAGTGCTTTAGATCTTTTAGCAGGTTTGGTATAGATATGTGGGGTTCGGATAAGAAAAGCATGAGGTCGTCTGCAAATGCTGCAAGCTTATACCTCTGTTTTTTAATTGTGATACCTTTAATATCTGTGTTTAAACTTATTCTGTTTAGTAGAGGTTCAAGATTAAGGATGAAAAGTAGCAGGGAAAGGGGGCAACCCTGTCTAGTACCATAATGGAGTTGGAAGGCGTTTGACAGTGGGTGAGGAGCATAATGCTCTCATGTATGATAACATTAAGTTAGGTAAATCAATGGCCTTGAGAACCGCATCAATACAATCACAGACCACCCTGTCAAACGTCTTTTCAGCATCCAAAGAATGCATGTTTTCCATTATGATTAAGCCAATAATGAATTTTTAGGGCTTTGATGGTATTGTCTCTATCCCCTCTACCAGGTATAAAACCAACCTGGTGGAGAGAAATTAAGGAAGGGAGGAGTGGTAGGAAGCGATTAGCCAGGATTTTGGCATATATTTTTACTTCTAAATTGATGAGAGATATGGGGCGACAATTCGTTACTAGTGAGGCATCTTTTCCTTTCTTTGGAATGACCGCTATGTGTGCTTCTAGAGGCAGATAGAAAGCAAGGTTTTAAAATGTCTTTGAAGATTTTATAATATTGTAACGGGAGGCCATCTGGGCCCGGGGCTTTACCTACTTTCATGTCTTTGAGGACTTTTTCTAATTCCTCTTCAGCGCGAGGGACATTACGTTTTTAAGGAGGTCTCTGTAGCGATAGATGGAGCACCATATTTTGAAAAAAAGTCTCAAACAGTGCGATTTCTTGTGTCAGAGTTATGAGGGCAGCTGGAGTTAGGCGGTATGTTGTAAAGCGATAGGTAATACTTTTGGAATTGGTGTGCTATAGCCACGAATATGAGGACCCTTGTTTGTCTTTTATGTGGTGTATCGTGGCACTACTTTTTTTGTTTTGAACTGCTCTGTCAAGAAGTCTGCCACTTTTATTTCCTTGTTCGTAGTAAATTTTGTGTCTAATGCCACGTACACACGGTCGGAATTTCCAATGGAATCAGTCCGATGGGAGCTTTTCATCGGATTTTCCGACCGTGTGTATGCCCATCAGTCTTTTTCTGTCGGAGTTTCCGACGGACTTTGGATTGAGAACCTGTTCTTAATTTTTCAGACGGAAAACCTTTCTATCGGATTTTCCGATCGTGTGTATGCAATTCCGACACGTAAAATTCCGACGCATGCTCGGAAACAATTTGACGCATGCTCGGAAGCATTAAACTTCCCTTTTATAGTGCAGTCAAACGTTTTTTAAGGTGTGGTGTTATTGACCGTCGGAATTTGGTGTGACCGTGTGTAGGCAAGACTGTTTGAGCGAAATTCCATCTGAATTCCGAAGGGAAAACCATCAGAGCTTTTTCCGACGAGAATTCCGACCGTGTGTATGCGGCATTAGAATGTTTTTTTTTTGTTTTCATGTTTAGTTCTTCAAGGAGAAGAAGTCTTGATTGAGTGAGTTCTTGATAAGTTGAGGCTGCTATGTTTTGTTTGTGGGTTGCTTCTAATGTACGTATGCGGGTCATAAGCGATTACATTTTAATTTGGCGTTCTTTTTTGATTTTGGAAGCGTTTTTTATGAATTCCCATTGAATGACACATTTGTGTGCTTCCCACAAATTCAGACATGATGTGTCTGTGGTGTCATTGAGAGAGAAATACTGTCATGAAGATCCTGCCAGAAATCTGCTTTCCAGGCCCTCGGGTGTGCAAATTCGCGGGAGCGTGCGCGCGCGCATGCGCAAATTCGTGGGAACGCGTGCGCCGCTGTTGGCGCCAGACAGGCTATTTAAGCCTGTCTGTCACAGACGGTCCCCGCTGTCTGCTCTACAGCGTTCTGTGTGCCCTAACCTGATCTGACCTGTGTATTCCTGTTGAAAGACCCGGCTACCTGTCTGACCCTTCCTGCCTTCCGCCTGCATCTGACTATCGGCCTGCCTGACTACTCTCCTGCCTGATCCCTGGTACCTCTGCTGTCTGCCTGATACCTGACCACCGGCCTGCCTGACTACTCTCCTGCCTGATCCCTGGTATCTCTGCTGTTCCAGTCCAGCATCCAGTTCCAGCCTGCCTGCCTGCTGCTATCCTTGGTTCCTGTCCAGCACTCCGGTTTCAGTCTCCTTCTTCCGCCAGTAGTTCCTGGACTTTTGATACTGACTGCGGATCCTGCCAGGCACCCATACCACTCCTTACTCCTGTGCCTTCTGTTCCTATTCCAGAGGGCCGTGAGTGGGAGCCGTAGGGGTGGTCTATCTCTGCAATTCAGGCTCATTACCGCCAGGTACGTGACAGTAGCAGACAGCAATGTCTAAGCCTGAGCAGGGAGCCTCCCCCATGGAGGAACTTTGCCTTCACCTGGCAGGATTGACTGAGGCAGTTAAGAACCTTCAACAAGGGTACACCCGGCTGGAAGAACGGGTGTCTGTCCTGTCTAACCCTACCGGAGCCCAAGGGCCCCCCCATGCATCCACTTCTTCAACTGGGCCTTCCCCAACAGTAGTGATGCTCCCTCCGGAGCCCAGAGTTCCGACACCTGAAAAATTCTCCGGAGACCGAAGCAAGTTCAGGGCTTTCCGCAACTCCTGAGAACTTTACTTCGCCCTCCAACCACGCACCTTCTCCCTGGAAGTCACCAAGGTGGGCTTCGTGGTCTCCTTGCTCTCAGGCGATTCCCAAATCTGGGCTCATCGCCTTTTGGAACAGAAGGACGAGTCCCTAACCAACCTCACTACCTTCTTCGACGCAATGGCCCAGTTATACGAGGATCCCCAGCTTTCGGCAACAGCAGAAGCCGCACTGCGTACCCTTCAGCAGGGACGCAGGGCGGCGGAGGACTATGTGGCCGAGTTTAGACGGTGGAGCGCAGATACAAATTGGAATGATGCCGCTCTCCGCTATCAGTTCCGCATGGGCCTTTCCGATCCTCTGAAAGACGAGTTAGCTAGAGTTGGCATACCCCAGACTCTGAATGCACTGATCGATCTGGCCATCCAGATCGATCGACGTTTAAGAGAACGCAGGGCGGAGAAGGCTACCGGATTCTCTCGTCCAACCTGGATGCTCCGCCAGCACCATCAGCCTCCACGCTCGACGTACCCGAACACATGCAGCTGGGGGTCCTCCGTCCATCCCTTACCCAGGAGGAGCGTCAACGCCGTCGGATGAATAATCTGTGTTTATACTGTGGGGAGCCTGGACACTACGTCAGGAACTGTCCTCTTAAACTCCGTAAGTGTCTCTCCCTGTCTACTAATTATGTCACCCCTTCGGTCAAGACCCCATCTCATCTTGCCCTCTCTGTCTCATTGCAGCTCCCAGGAAAGACACTGCAAATTCATGTCATTATTGATTCCGGGGCCTGCAGCTGCTTCATGGATGCAACCTTCGCTGCTAAACACCAGGTTCCTCTGCTTCCCAAGACCCATGGACTTTCTATCCACCTGGCCGATGGGTCTGCTATCAAGTCTGGTCCTGTAATTCAAGAAACCGCTCCCATACCTGTTACCATCTCTAACTCTCACCAAGAAATTTTGCGCATGGACATTATTTCCTCCCGCTTGTTCTCTGTAATCCTTGGTATGCCTTGGTTACAGGCCCATAACCCTGACATTAACTGGGCCACAGGGGAGATCACATTCTCCTCTCCCTACTGCCAGCAATTCTGCGGTTCAAGAGACTCTCATAAGCCTTCTACCTTGCTATGCTTAGACACAGAAGCCGGAATACATCAGTCTATTCCAGAGACTTACCACGACTTCCTAGATGTGTTTAGTAAACAGGGGGCGGAGACCTTACCACCCATCGGGCCTACGATTGCCCCATCGAGCTTCTCCCTGGTGCTGAAATCCCTTTTGGCCAGATTTTCCCTTTGTCTGAGGTAGAACAGGGAGCCTTAAAAGAGTACATCGATGAAAACTTAAAGAAAGGGTTCATCCGCCCTTCCACATCTCCAGCAGGTGCGGGGATCTTCTTCGTCGAAAAAAAGGATCACACTCTCCGGCCATGCGTGGACTACCGCGAACTAAAAAAAAATTACAGTGAAAAATTGCTACCCTCTCCCCCTGGTACCAGAACTGTTTCAGAGACTCGGAGCCGCTACTGTGTTCACTAAACTTGATCTCCGTGGAGCCTATAATCTGGTCCGTATCAGGGACGGAGATGAATGGAAGACTGCTTTCCGTACCCGTTTCGGACATTTCGAGTACTTGGTGATGCCCTTCGGGTTGTGCAATGCTCCCGCCACCTTCCAGTACTTTATTAATGATGTGTTACGGGACTTTCTAGACTTGTTTGTCATCGTCTATCTAGACGACATACTAATCTTTTCTTCTTCCCTTGAATCTCACCACAGGCAACATGGCCTATACGCTAAGGCAGAGAAATGTGAATTTGAGCAGGAAAGGATAAATTTCCTTGCCTCCAACAATCAACTCTTACAGGAAACTATGACTCGGACTCCAGAACAAAACAAGATAACCTTTGACAAGAAAAGAAGAGGTGAACTAGTACTAGCACCCGGTGACTTAGTATGGTTATCTACCGTGAACCTTAAATTATCATGCCCCTCAAAGAAGTTGGGGCCCAAGTTCTTGGGGCCTTTTCCTGTCAAGAGGAAGATCAATGAGGTGGCAGTATCACTACTAAAACCCTCTACTCCCAACCCATTCCCAGGTCGAAGTACGGGTCCTCCAGATCCTGTCTTGGTGGATGGCGAGGAGGAGTTTGAGGTCGAGGCCATCATGGACTACAGGAGGAGAAATAACCAGAATCAGTTCCTGATTAAATGGAAGGGGTTTGGACCCGAAGAAAACTCTTGGGAGCCCGAGGGGAACATTCACGCTAAGAGTCTGTTACAATCCTTTAAAAGGTCCCATCCCGAGAAGTTTGCCCGAGTGGGCATCAGGAGGCTGCCCCTTGGGGGGGCAATGTCATGAAAATCCTGCCAGAAATCTGCTTTCCAGGCCCTCGGGTGCCCGAATTCGCGGGAGCTTGTGCACGCGTGCGTGTGCGTGCGCAAATTTGCTGGAACCGCTGTTGGTGCCAGACAGGCTATTTAAGCCTGTCTGTCACAGACGGTCTCCGCTGTCTGCTCTACAGCGTTCTGTGTGCCCTAACCTGATCTGACCTGTGTATTCCTGTTGAAAGACCCGGCTACCTGTCTGACCCTTCCTGCCTTCCGCCTGCATCTGACTATCGGCCTGCCTGACTACTCTCCTGCCTGATCCCTGGTACCTCTGCTGTCTGCCTGATACCTGACCACCGGCCTGCCTGACTACTCTCCTGCCTGATCCCTGGTACCTCTGCTGTCTGCCTGATACCTGACCACCGGCCTGCCTGACTATTCTCCTGCCTGATCCCTGGTACCTCTGCTGCCCGCCTGATACCTGACTATCGGCCTGCCTGACCTCTCTGGGTGATCCTGCCAGCTGCTGATTCCTGGTTCCAGTCCAGCATCCAGTTCCAGCCTGCCTGCCTGCCTGCCTGCTGCTATCCTTGGTTCCTGTCCAGCACTCCGGTTCCAGTCTCCTTCTTCCGCCAGTAGTTCCTGGACTTTTGATACTGACTGCGGATCCTGCCAGGCACCCATACCACTCCTTACTCCTGTGCCTTCTGTTCCCATTCCAGAGGGCCGTGATTGGGAGCCGTAGGGGAGGTCTATCTCTGCAATTCAGGCTCATTACCGCCAGGTACGTGACAAATACTCTTGAATGCAAGTGGCAAATTTTTCTATGTCAACTGGATCTTTAAGGATATTGATCGGAAGTCATGGGCTCAATTGTAGCATTTTGTAATAGAGGAATGTCAGGTAGGGAAATGAAAAAGTAATCAATTTGTGAGTACTTTTGGTGTAGGGGCGAGAAGTATGTGTAATCTTTACCTTGTGGGTTCAGCGTTCTCCAGGTATCATGTAGTAGGAGGCCTTGCAGTAACTTAACCACATGCTGACCAGCGCATGATGATATACGTCGGCACAATGGCATGGCTGGGCAAATGGGCGTATAGGTGCGTCCCCTTTAAATTTCGCTATTGTGGGTGCGCCACGGCACGCGCGCATTCGCCATGTACTACATGACCGTGCCCACGGGACTCGATGTTTGCTGGGAGCCCGCGATCGTGTCACGGAGTGGCAGAACGGGGAGATGCCTATGTAAACAAGGCATTTCCCTGTTCTGCCTAGCAACATGACAGAGATCTACTGCTCCCTGTCATCAGGAGCAGCGATCTCTGTCATGTTCTAGTGAGGCTACCCCCCACAGTTAGAATCACTACCTCGATCGCCCCCTAGTGTTTAACCCCTTCCCTGTTAGTGTCATGTACACAGTAATCAGTGCATTTTTATAGCTGTATAAATAACAATGGTCCCAAAATAGTGTCAAAAGTGTAGGATGTGTCCACCATAATGTCGCAGTCATGATAAAAATCGCAGATCGTCGCCATTACTAAATAAAAAAAAAATAATAATAAAAATGGCATAAATCTATCCCCTATTTTGTAGACTCTATAACTCTTGCGCAAACCAATCAATATCCACTTATTGCGGTTTTTTTTTACAAAAAAATATGTAGAAGAATACATATCGACCTAAACTGAGAAAGAAATGTGTTTTTTATATATTTTTTTGGGGATATTTATTATAGCAAAAAGTTAAAAATATAGCTTTTTTTTCAAAATTGACGCTCTTTTTTTGTTTATAGTGCAAAAAATAAAAACTGCAGAGATGATCAAATACCACCAAAAGAAAGCTCTATTTGTGGGAAAAAAAAGAATGTCAGTTTTGTTTGGGTGCTATGTCTCATGACTGAGCAATTGTCAGTTAAAGCAGTACTGTGCCGTATTGCAAAAAGTGCTCTGATCAGGAAGGGGATAAATCCTTCCAGTGCTGAAGTGGTTAATCTGTTTTAACGCCCTGTAGGACATGGCTGAGGTACCTGAGGATGTATCCAAAAGCGCGGTTAAGTGGGACGTTAAAATCTCCTCCGAGAATTAGAATCCCTGTTTTGTTGGAAGAATGCAACTTGTTTGGTAATGGGGGGCATAGACGTTGGCGATTGTGATAGGCTGAGAACTTATTGTTCATTTTAAGAAAATGTATCTATCTGCCTGATCATACAATGAATCTGTCAGTTGAAAAGGTATGCATTTGGATATAAGAATATAAACTGCCTCTGTCTTAGAATCTTTGTTTGTTGAATGGAATGCTAGGGGAAATTCTCTATCTGAGAGTTTAGGGGTTTTATCTGTCAGAAAGTGAGTTTCTTGTACGCAAACAATATTAGCTTTGAGCTTATGGCATTCTCTGAGAAGTTGCGAGTTCTTTTCAAGTATGTTTAGGCCTTTGGCGTTGATGGAGACCAATTTTAGCTAAAGAGGAGTGGCTTGGAGATTTTGTGGTGTCATGGTGTAGGGAGGACAGTTGGTTTGCTTATGCTATAAAGCAAGGATCTGAGATCGAGGGTGTTTTGTATCAAGAATTGGGATTTATGGACATGACATAGGTTTAGTTCTGCAGAGAGAGAGGGGTGTCGGGAGAAGAAGGGGAAAGAGAGAAAAAAAGGCATAGAGAAGAAGGATTAGGGAAATGTGGGGGAAAGTGTATGAGAGAGAGCGGAAGTGAGAAGGTTTGTTAGGTGGGGGGGTAACTATACCGGAGGAAGATATAGACCAGCTAATCTTCCAGATGTGTGTATTTAATCCGGATAGGTCAGAGGAGAAGAAGCTTTCTCTCTGAGTGGGTTTGAGATCTAACTGGAAACTGGAGGTGGACTTATCTAAATTTTGATGAGTACACTGTTAATTCGCTAAATTTGTGGACCCCTTAATGATGATGGTTTGAGTATTAAACTTTCTAAGACTGATATCCAGAAAGAAAATAAAGAAAATAAAAACTGGACACAAGAATCGATTGTTGGAAGGGAGACTTTGATGATTGCCTGGTGGGGCTTATTTAGAGACCCAATACTGACATTAACGTTTCTGCACTATTGCATTAAATTGTTGCATCATATTTTGCTCTAATGAGCTCAAACGGGCCCTGGGCCCATACCCCTCAGTTTTGAAATGTGCTGTAAACACTGGATTAGAAATAATGACCAAGTGCGTTAGATTAGATTGGGTAGTAAAGCAAAGGTATAACTTCACCCCCTCTGAAGTTCAACTGTCTCAGTCATAATTAGTAGTAAACCCTTAAATATTCAATACAGTTTTATAAAAGGTGGATGCCAGTGTAGAAATATGTAGCAATATAGAAACATATTAATATTCACCCAAAAAACAACATATTAACCTTTGTTATAACCTTAGGGTTACAAGAATAAAAAATAAAGCTATTAGGAAGTAGATTCAATTAAAGAGCTCCAAGTTTTAGCATTGTATACACATTAGTGAAAAGGATGAGTATGCCTGGCATTGTAGGATTAAATAGTCATAGCCATTTCTGGCGGTGGCTTTTTTACTTCAAATGTGACCGTTAGATACTGAGTATTGATCAGAATCTTCTTTGAAAATATTTTGTGTAGGAGGGTTTTCATCCATAGTGGCAATGCTTGTGCAGCAAGATTAACAGTTAATGAATTAACCATTTATATAAAAGAAAAAATTGGAGCAATGAACAATGTAAAAAGAAATATACTTGCTGTGGATTTGAAGGCCATAGTTTCAGATGTTTAAGAGGTTGCAGATAGTATCTTGTAATCTGATGAGGATTACAGTGTCCTTTTTTGGGTAGGTGATCTTCCTGCAAAAGCTGGAGAGGGTTAGATGGATAAACAACAAAAGGTTAGTGTCTGTATTCAACAAGGGGTATATGAGAAACAGAAAAATAGAACAAGAGTTTTAACAGTGAGGCAGTCCTTGTTAACTGTTGGAGCGGGGGTAAAAAATTGAATCCCTGCCCTAAATGCAAAACTATTAGGTCAGGTTTCTTTATTGGAAAAATATGATAAGGTTGACTTCAGGTATCCATGCGATCGCTTCTACGAGGTGGTGATAAGCCCAGACTTCTGGGGACTTCTCCTCTGTGGTTTGGAGTGTGTACCGATGAAGAAGATTAATTTCTGTTCCTCTGGTCTTGTTGTCTCTGTGCCCTTGGGGTACAGTTGTTAGAGACTTCGATCCAGGATTCTGAAATGAAGAATGAGCTGTACCATTCTGGAACTTCGATTAAGGGAATATTCAGTGTGTCGCAGAATGCCTACGGGTCATCTGGTGTACGAAGTTGTGCTGTGTAACCTCTCCGTGTGGCTGACAGACAGAAAGGGAATTTCCATCTATGTGGAATTCCTTTTGTGCGAAACTGATCCAGCAGGGGGTGAAAGGCTCTCCTATGTTGAAGAGTAATGGTGGAAAGGTCTTGAAAAAGCTTGATTTCTGTCTCATTAAGGAGAACTCGATTACTACGCTCTCTCTTGCCTTTCTGAGGATTGCTTCTTTTAACCTCTAGAGATCCACGCTATAGCTGAATGACGGCTACAGCATGGACCTGCTTTGCCGGGACTACGTCTATTGAAGGGCGTGCGCCGCGTGCTCTGTGATCAGAGAGTCTGTGAGATCACAGATCCGAGTAAGGGGTCGATCCTGACCCCTTACCACGTGATCAGCTGTAAGCCAATGACAGCTGATCATGTGATGACAACAGAGCCGGTAATCGGCTATTTTTCCTCCTCACGCGAGGAGAAAAAAAAAAGCCGATCACCAGCATCCGTGAGAGGGACATCAGTCCCGATCACGGCGAGCTGGCGCCAGCTCATCAGTGCCCATCAGTGCCCATCTGTGCCCCCTGCCAGTGCCACCTAACAATAGGCAACAGTGCCACCTATCAGTGCCCACAGTGCCACCCATCAGTGCCCACAGTGCCCACCCATCAGTGCCCACAGTGCCACCTATCAGTGCCCACAATCAGTGCCGTACCTCAGTGCCACATATCAGTGCCCATCAGTGTCACCTAGCAGTGCCCATCAGTGCTACCCATCAGTGCCCATCAGTGCCACCAACCAGTGCCCATCAGTGCCCTCTATCAGTGGTACCTATCAGTGCCCATCAGTGCCACCCATCAGTGCCTCTCATCAGTGCCATCTTATCTGTGCCCATCAGTGCCGCCTTATCTGTGCCCATCAGTACTGCCTTATCTCTCCCCATCAGTGCCACCTTATCTGTGCCTATCAGTGCAGCCTATCAGTGCCCATCAGTGCCACCTCATCAGTGCTTATCAATGAAGGAGAAAAATGTCCTGTTTGCAAAATTTTATAACAAACTATTAAACATGATTTTTTTTCAAAATTTTGCATCTTTTTTAGTTTTTTTTAGAAAAAAATAAAAATCCCAGCTGTAATTAAATACCACCAAAAGAAAGCTCTATTTGTGGGAATAAAATGATAAAAATGTCATTGTTGTATGACTGCACAATTGTCATTCTTAAGCATCATACACACGATCGGACCGTGGACCAACTTTTTGTCCAAAGGGCGTTGGCCCCAAGTTGGTATTGCATACACACGGCAGGACTTTTTCAGCCAACTTTCACCAAATCACTTGGGTTTTCTGCTCTTTACCGCCACCTTTGGTCAACTTCTGTATTGTTGTCTGATCTTTTGCATTGGTTCTGCATTGGTTTGTACAAAAGTCCGTTGGTTTTGTGTACACACGGTCGGACTTTGGTCCATCGGACTTTTGTTGGCAGAAAGTTGGTCCGTTCGCACAGCCAACAAAAGTCTGATGAAACCTGGAAAAAGTTGGTCCGATGGAGCGTACACACGGTCGGATGTTGGTCCAAAACAGCTAATTTGCATGTTGGTTGTCAAAAAGTCCGATCGTGTGTATGGGCCTATAGTGTGACAGCGCTGAAAGCTGAAAATTGGTCTGGGCAGGAGGGGGGTTTAAGTGCCCAGTAAGCAAGTGGTTAATGGGAAGTTTACTAGGCAACATATGATGTCCCGAGGCTCATTCTCACAGCCCCTTGGTCTGAGTGCTCTATGGATTCTTTCCATCTTTGTGGGGGAGTCTGCAGGCATTTCCAGCAAGTCATTAAACATTCCAGATACAGTCTGTTCAATAAGCTGTTGTTCCACAGACTCTGGGATCCCTCTGATATGAATATTATTGAGGCCGCCTTGGTTATTAAGGTCCTCCAGATGTCTGTGGATTTCTAGAATATGGGACATGTTTGTGTCTGATGAGCACTGTACTGCTGTTGTGCCTGATGTCGTCCGCATGGAGTGTAACAGACTGTTCCATTTTTCCCATCCGAGCAGCTATTGAGTGAATGTCCGTTTTTAGGTCAGTAATTGCCGCTGAGAGGCAGGCCTTTATATCTGATGCTACCGCCTGAAGGTCTGTGAGGCATAAGGAGTTTGTTGCTGAGGTGGATGGGCTTCCGCCTACTCATTGTGTTGATACGTGGTTGTTGGCTGCTCCATCTCGGAGGCCGTGTGGCCTTATCCTGCGGCCATACGGAACTTCGCCAGGATGTTTCTTTTGGATTGCGAGAGCGGTTCTTTGAGGCTGCGGGATTCCAAGGGTGTATGGTGGTTTTTCCCCATACTTGCGGGGTCTGTGGTACTTGTTTTATCCCTGTAGTGCTTCAATTACATCTCCGTTATGCAGGAGAGCTCTTTTCAAGTGGTCATCACAAAGCAGAGCTTGACCACACCCCTCCTTTTTTTTTACAGCGATTGGACTGTGTGAATGACATCTTGTGAAAAAAATTGGACCAAAAAATACTGTGAGATGATTAGATTATGCATGCATATCCAACTGTTTTAATAATATCTATCACAAGTTTTAATGTTACAGAATGCTTTGTTCCATGTGCACTACCCAAAAATTAGTTTGTTTTTGTTTCATTCGTTTTTTGTTTTTTGGGTCATTCGTTATGATCAAAATTAGTTATTTCGTAAAAATAAGAAAATACGAAAATACAGAAATTCGGAAATTCGAAATCCAAAAATTTGAAAATTCGAAATCCGAAAATTCTGAAATTTGAAAATTCTATAATCTGAAAATTCTAAAATCCAAAAATTCTAATTTGGAAAATTCGTAAATTCGAAAATTCGTATATTTGAAAATCTGAATATTCGAAAGAAAATCCGAATATTCGAAAGAACGAAAATCCGAATATTCGAAAGAATGAAAATCTGAAAATAAGAACGAAAATCCAAAAACTAAACTAAAATACGAAAATAAGAACGAAAATTTGAAAATCCAAATAATAACTAACAAACTAGCTAATAACTAACCTATAAATTATAGGTATTGGAATTTCCCTTCAAATTCGGCTGTTAGTGAACGTAACGAATACGAATTTTTCCAAAGTTAAGAATTATCCGAAATATTGAATATAGCATCTAAACGAATGGAACAAATTAATAGTAATTAATAATAATAATAAGTTATTATTATCATTATTTATTATTATTAATTTGTTATGTTCTATCCGTTTAGATGTGGCATTTGTTATTTCGGATAATTCAGAACTTTGGATAAATTTGTGTTCGTTACGTTCACTAACAGAATAATTTGAAAGGAAATTCCAATACCTATAATTTAATAGTTAATAATAGTTATTGTTAGTTAGTTATTCTTTCAGATTTTCTAATTTTCGGGTTTTCTCATTTTTGGATTTTCATTCTTAAGAATTTTTAGATTTTCAAGAACGAAAATCTAAAAATTCTAAAGAATGAAAGTTAGAAAATCCAAAAATAAGAACATTTTTGGATTTTCTAATTTTTAGATTTTTCTAATTTCCGAATTTGCGAATCGTCAAATTTTCGTTTTCTGGATTTTCTAATTTGTTTCATTTGCGAATGTTTGAATTTCCAAATTCTTGGATTTTTTAATTTTTCAAATTTTCTGATTTTTGAACCTTCGGAAAAATTAGTTTAAAGGGTTTTCGTTAATTTGAATATTTCCAAATTAACTAATTTGTCAAATTTCATCAAAAAATTAATTCGGAACAAAACGAGTTGCACATGTCTAATGCTTTGCCAGCATTTTAATTCACAATCTTGTCCTCTTTTGCTTATATATTATGGTTGCTAATCTAATTCCACAAGGAAAGAATGAAGCTGCATTCACAGTTATTTAAAAATAGATTTAATGATTTAAAGCCTAAACTGTCAAAATGTGTACATTAGTCTAGACTTAGCCTGGGTTCACATATGCGATGCGGGAACCAGCATGATTCCAGTGCTGGTTCCACCATCACATCTCCCTCACAGGCAGTTCACACTGCCCTCTGTGAACCGATGTGGGTGTCAGTTCAAAGTTAATGACACCCCCAGATTGTTTCACAGAGCACAGTGCGAACTGTGAATTCGGACAGGAATCGGATCGCATGGGTGATTCCAGTGCGGGCAAAAAAAAGGTTCCTGCACCTCTTTTGTACGAATCCAATGCAAGTTCAGCCATACAACTGTATGGCTGATTTCGCATTGCACAGACATCGCATGTGTTTCGCACAGCAATGCGGTACGAATCACATGCAATGTCTGTGTTCGCATATGTATGAGCCCAGGATTAAAGTGAAAGCCAAGGCTGAACCTATCTAATCTTAAACCTGCTCCCACCCCCATTCAAAGTCCTATACTAACTAGCCTGTAGAGGAAATAAGCTTATAAGACTCCAGTCTGGTCAAGTGATTGGTTCCCAGGGAGAGGAAAGAAGGCCTGGCAATCAGGGGCATATCTAATGCAGAGCAAACAAGGTGTTTGCCATGGGTGGCATTTTGATCTCCTTTTCCATCTCCCCATCTCTCTCTCCCATCTATTCCTATATCTTCTCCTATTGGGGGGGGGGGGCACTGTGGCAGTCTTGTGAGGGGGTGGGGGAGCACTGTAGCAGGTAGTTGGGGGGGAGGGTTAGGGGAGCACTGTGGCAGGCCAGCAAGGGGGTTACTATCCCAAAGTCCACCAGAGACCCTGCATAGCCACCAGAGACCTCATACAGCCACCGGAGACCTCACACAGCCACAAGAGACCCCACACAGCCACCAGAAACCCCACATAGCCTCCAGAGACCTCACACAGCCACCAGAGGGCAGCACAGTGGTGTAGTGGTTAGCACTTTTCACCTAGCAGCAATAGGGTCGCTGGTTCAAATCCTGACCACAACACCATCTGCCTGGAGTTTGCATGTTCTCCCTGTGCCTGTGTGTTTCCTCCGGGTACTCCGGTTTCCTTCCACACTCCAAAGACATGCTGGTAGGTTAATTAGATCCTGTCTAAAATTGGCTCTAGTATGTGTATGTGTATGTTTTTGTAAGCACGTCGGGACCCACAGTGAAAAGGACCATGCTACACCCAGACGGACAACGGCGCCATGAGGCGATTGGGTTTGCATAGGCAGCGCTATACAAGTCACTCATTCATTCAGAGACCTCACCCAGCCACCAGAGACCCCACACAGCCACAAGAGACCCCACATAGCCACCAGAGACCCCACACAGCCACCAGAGACCCCACAGCCAGCAGAGACCCCACACAGCCAGCAGAGACCCCACACAGCCAGCAGAGACCCCACACAGCCAGCAGAGACCCCACAGAGCCAGCAGAGACCCCACACAGCCACCAGAGACCTCACACAGCCACCAGAGACCCAACACAACCACCAGAGACCCCACATAGCCACCAGAGACCCCACACAGCCACCAGAGACCTCACACAGCCACCAGAGGGCAGAACAGTGGTGTAGTGGTCAGCACTTTTCACCTAGTAGCAATAGGGTCGCTGGTTCAAATACTGACCACAACACCATCTGCCTGGAGTTTGCATGTTTTCCCTGTGCCTGTGTGTCCTCTGGGTACTCCGGTTTCCTCCCACACTCCAAAGACATGCTGGTAGGTTAATTAGATCCTGTCTAAAATTGGCCCTAGTATGTGTATGTGTATGTGTTTGTAAGCACGTCGGGACCCACAGTGAAAAGGACCATGCTACACCCAGACAGACAATGGCGGCAAGCGCCCTGAGGTGATTGGGTTTGCATAGGCAGCGCTATACAAGTCACTCATTCATTCATTCAGAGACCTCACCCAGCCACCAGAGACCCCTCCCAGCCACCAGAGACCTCACACAGCCACAAGAGACCCCACACAGCCGCAAGAGACCCCACATAGCCACCAGAGACCCCACATAGCCACCAGAGACCCCACACAGCCACCAGAGACCTCACACAGCCACCAGAGGGCAGCACAGTGGTGTAGTGGTTAGCACTTTTCACCTAGCAGCAATAGGGTCGCTGGTTCAAATCCTGACCACAACACCATCTGCCTGGAGTTTGCATGTTCTCCCTGTGCCTGTGTGTTTCCTCCGGGTACTCCGATTTCCTCCCACACTCCAAAGACATGCTGGTAGGTTAATTAGATCCTGTCTAAAATTGGCCCTAGTATGTGTATGTGTATGTGTTTGTAAGCACGTCGGGACCCACAGTGAAAAGGACCATGCTACACCCAGACGGACAATGGCGGCAAGCGCCATGAGGCGATTGGGTTTGCATAGGCAGCGCTATACAAGTCACTCATTCATTCATTCAGAGACCTCACCCAGCCACCAGAGACCCCACCCAGCCACCAGAGACCTCACACAGCCACAAGAGACCCCATACAGCCACAAGAGACCCCACATAGCCACCAGAGACCCCACACAGCCACCAGAGACCTCACACAGCCACCAGAGACCCAACACAGCCACCAGAGACCCAACACAGCCACCAGGGACCCAACACAGCCACCAGGGACCCCACATAGTCACCAGAGACCCCACACGGCCACCAGAGACCTCACACAGTCACCAGGGGGCAGAACAGTGGTGTAGTGGTTAGCACTTTTCACCTAGTAGCAATAGGGTCGCTGGTTCAAATCCTGACCACGACACCATCTGCCTGGAGTTTGCATGTTCTCCCTGTGCCTGCGTGGGTTTCCTCCAGGTACTCCGGTTTCCTCCCACACTCCAAATACATGCTGGAAGGTTAATTAGATCCTGTCTAAAATTGGCCCTAGTATGTGTATGTGTTTGTAAGCACGTCGGGACCGACAGTGAAAAGGACCATTCTACACCCAGACAGACAACGGCGGCAAGCGCCCTAAGGCGATTGGGTTTGCATAGGAAGCGCTATACAAGTCACTCATTCATTCAGAGACCTCACCCAGCCACCAGAGACCCAACACAGCCACCAGAGACCTCACACAGCCGCAAGAGGCCCCACACAGCCGCAAGAGACCCCACACAGCCACCAGAGACCCCACACAGCCACCAGAGACCTCACACAGCCACCAGAGACCCCACACAGCCACAAAAGATTCCACATAGCCACCAGAGACCCCACACAGCCACCAGAGACCCCACACAGCCACCAGAGACCTCACACAGCCACCAGAGACCCCACACAGCCACCAGAGACCCCACACAGCCACCAGAGACCCCACACAGCCACCAGAGACCCCACACAGCCAACAGAGACCTCACCCAGGCACAAGAGACCCCATACAGCCACAATAGACCCCACATAGCCACCAGAGACCATGAATAACCACTTGAGAAGGAAGGGGTGGGACAAAATTAGAGAGGGGGCACCCAATTTTAGTCTAGCCTAGGGCAGCACAAAACCAAAATACACCAATGCCAGTAATGTCACTGATAGGCTTACTAAAGGGCATCCACTGTCGCTCCTCTCGCCTTAATTCAGTGTTGGGAATTGATCATGTGAACAGACCAAAGTGCCCTGAGAATAAGTATAGTATAGACATCTTTCCTCTTCAGGGTAGTTAGTATAGGACTTTAAATGGGGGTGGGAACAGGTTTAAGATTAGATGGGGTCAGCCTGGACTTTCACTTAAAGTCTAGATTGAAATAAACATTTTGACTAGGAATGTTTTCCCAACATTAATAAGCAAATTCATATATTATAAAAATATAAGTATAACACATAAGTTTAACCTCTTTTTTATACTCTGCAGGCTACTGTGGTGTGCTGTGGTTCCCCTGTGCAGTAACTGTAGAGTGAATTGTGTACTGTGTGGGACAGAGCAGGAACAAACTCTAATAAGTGTTAGTGCCCCCACTTAAACAGACCTTGTGAATAACAAGTGCACCTCCAACTGAGAAAATGTGCTGTCTGTGACACACAGTAATTCACACAGTATAGCATTGACGTCCATGTATTCAATGAAAAAATTTAACACCCAGGTAAATAGCAAACTTTAACTATTCTTTAAAGAACTATATGAGTCTGGATTCAATTTAGGAGGGCGTTGAGAGGGCTATCAAAGGCTCTTTATTGTGTTTGTAAGTTCTACTAGCATTTGAGTCATCCTGTCATCACTTATTCTCTTTTACCTTGCAGTCCCATTATTGACACAGCCTTAGAAAAATATATTTATCCGAACAACGTAGCTACTGAAGATAAGCACTTTGCCTCTATATTACTTTAGATAACTTCATCTTTTATAGGCTATACATGTTTAAAAGACCTTGATTCATGACGCCCATACCTTAAAGTGTATTTCCACTACCTACTTTATATTTGTTACATATAACCATTCGCATTGCATAACATAGGAAAAAAAAATTACTTTTTTAGATGCTCTATTCTGTACCCTCTAACAAGGAAAAATCCTAGGTATTTTTTTTTTGTGCGTGAGTGGGCTGGGCAGCGGTGTTTGCCATACTTAATCCTGTCTGTACTGTGCAGGCAGATCTTCATTATCAATTTTAAATATTTTTGAACACTGTCTGTCTTAAAAAAGGGTTAAGTATGTAGGCTTGTGGGCTTTTTGCATTGTATGTTAATGAGGACAGGATTGGGGCAGGCTCACTCTAACATTATTAAAAAATGATTGCAGTCAGCCATGACACAACCTAAAACATCTAAAAGGTAAAAAAAAGACCCATTTTACACAGGACAGACTCCGATTAGATCAGCAAGGGATCTACCAGCTGATCCCCTGCCAATCTGAGCAGAGCAGGGAGATGACTGGTCCATGTCCACTCAGTTTATGCAGAGTGGACACAAACACACACTATGGACTGGCGGGTGTAAATGGACTCCACTGTTTATTTACACCGACTGCACTCCGAACCACCTAGATGGAGGGGGACAGATCACCCTCTGTTTTTTCTAACAGACCAGATCAGATTGAAGGCAGGGATAAATGGATCATCCAATCAGGTCCACCTGAAAAACTGACAGGCAAACCTGATCGAAACCCTCCAGTCTTTTAGTAAATCAATCCCATAGTATACACAGAAGTGTAAAGTGCAAGGAACAAAATTGAAATTACAGAGTCCGGTATCCTTAGTAGCCAATCAGGATCTACAAGATTTGCCTTCAATAGATTGATCAGTATGCCTGTTTCAGGCCATTAACTCAGAAAGTATTAAAGTTAAAGGACAGTTAAGCAACTAATATTTTGTGAAGGGGGTAGTGTTGGCCACAATTATTAAATTAAAGTAAAATGATGCTTTGCAGCCTCGGTTCTTGATTTTCACATGAGTAGTGGTACACTAGCTAGCTAATAAGATTTTGGAGGATAGGCTATTGAGCCAAGAACACAGTAAAGGATCCCACAGGGAAGCTCACAGGTGAGTATGTCCCACTAAGGTTAAGGCCAGTTGTACACCTATGTGCATGCGTTGTAATACCCGTTAGCCAGCACTGGATACACATGTATTGCACGTGTTTAGGAATGTTCTCATACATTTTTTGGTTCGCAATGCATATCCACACAGTTAAAACATATCTAAACTTTAACACAACATAGTGCAAACATGTCAAAACACATACACTGATTTTAGGTGCATAAGTAAAAGGGGTCAGGTAATGTTTTTTGATGCGCAGCACTCACTGAGGAGCCAAAGGAAAATAAATTGGCCATAATATAGATGTGCTCTTAAACAACAGAGAAAATAATGTGATATCAAACACACCCCAGTGTGTCATAAAGTTTATACATCTAAATTGTTTCAAGATGAACTGGTAGAATACACATCTAGTTTGGATTAGGATACGTCTGATTAAAAACTGAAGGTGAGTTTTTGAACATGGCATTATTGGAAGACACTGATGGAACATCAAGTACTGAAAAATATATTAATAATAAAATGAACAATATAAATCTCAGCTGATCTGTTCGCTAGGGAAATCTTTATGTGTCAAAAAAGAATAATTGTGGTATAGCATTACAATCTTATCAGCATTTTTCTTGTAGATATCAACCGTGTTACATTTTTGATTACCCATTTGTTGGAAATGCCTCATGCAGAATAATCTTATGAGGCCTAGAGTTCCCTACTTACTGTACATAACTCTATTACCAAAGTCATAGATAGGGGTCTCAGGTGTATTACTATATGTGTGCTTACAACATTTGTTATAATGTTCAGTTATGTTATTCCAGTCCAGTAGATTGGAATAGTAAATTGACATTGAATAATGCAAGTGCTATTTTCCATACATAGGAAATTCTTTATATACATACATATATATATATATATATATATATATAAATATATATATATATATATATATATATATATATATATATATATATATATATATATATACTCTGTATATAAAATATACTGTATATATGTATATATATATATATATATATATATATAAATATAAATATGAACAAAATCATTTAAAATATTGAGCAATGTCGCTGACTAATAGGGAAGTTTGGCAGGTGCAGAGTGGGTGGCAAATTTAAAATTGCTTCATTTGCTCATACCTCTGCACCGACTGTATTAATATTATTTTTTAATATAGGTAATTACGCTTAACCAATTTTTAAATGTTTGCTCAATTTGTATTGCTCAAATTTGTACCAGGTGCCATAGGTAATTAAAGGTAAACATAATAGTGGATAAGATTTCTAGTTTTTACACAGCACTGTAGAAGAAAATATGCAGGGATTTGCATACAAGTTTGCCCAGTGTATAACTACTGTATAGCTATAGAAAACTGTCATAGGGCCCAGATGTGTCTGGATACATATTAGTTAATGCTCTTAATTAATGCTGGTACCAACAGCACTTGGAAACGCATTTAGATAAAATACATTTATGTAGTTTTGATTGCTAAGGAAGCAAATAATTTTCTCTATCACTAACAGAAATACCTCTAAAGATTTAAATTAGAGATGGGAATTAGAGAGACAGAGGGCCCTTCGTGGTTTTGTTATGGAGTCCTGAAGTTTGTGCAACATGTTGGTCCATCCAGATTTAATAATGGAAGGTAATTAGAGTAATTTACAGACTTTTTTGACTTCCTAGTTTTTAAATGTTAAGATGTCATCAGTATCTGGCTCAGCCCTAGCCTGTCACAGAATACCATTCCTCTTCATATACCAAGAGACTCAACAATTCTTTTGCAATCTCTATAAGATATAGGGGGAGATTTACTAAAACTGGAACAGAATCTGGTGCAGCTTTGCATAGTAACCAAATCAGCTTCCAACTTCAGCTTGTTCAATTAAGCTTTGACAATAAGACCTGGAAGCTGGCTGGTTACTATGCACAGCTGCACCAGATTCTGTGCGCACCAGTTTTAGTAAATCTCCCCCATAGTTACATATACAGTATCTCACAAAAGTGAGTACACCCCTCATGTTTTTGTAAATATTATATTATATCTTTTCATGTGACAACACTAAAGAAATTACACTTTGCTACAATGTAAAGTAGTGAGTGTACAGCTTGTATAACAAAGCAAATTTGCTGTCCCCTAAAAATAACTCAACACACAGCCATTAAGGTCTAAACCCATGGCAACAAAAGTGAGTACACCCCTAAGTGAAAATGTCCAAACTGGGCCCAAAGTGTCAATATTTTGTGCCTTAACCCTCTTGGGCATGGAGTTCACCAGAGCTTCACAAGTTGCCACTGGAGTCCTCTTTCACTCCTCCATGACGACATCACAGAGCTGGTGGATGTTAGAGACCTTGTGCTCCTCCTCCTTTTGTTTGAGGATGCCCCACAGAGGCTTAATAGGTCTGTAGACATGCTTGGCTAGTCCATCACCTACCCTCAGCTTCTTTGGCAAGGCTTTTTAGAATTTTAAAGTGTGCAATTTGGAAGGTGCTCCCATAGGGTGACACTAGGAGTGCACCAAGTATTAATGTGCCAACATCCCGGTATTGATTATGGAAGAAAAGGACTAGTATTTTTGGACTTTTAAAAGGCACATGAGTAGTAAGTCTAAAAAGTAATACGATTTATTTGAAAAAGTAACAAAAAAGAAACAATTACATGTGCAAACAATATGAAATATTATCATCTTTTGCAAGGCAGTGGTCGTCTTGGAGGTGTGTTTGGAGTCGTTAACATGTTAACGGAATACTGCCCTGTGGCCCAGTCACCAAAGGGAGAGGATCATGCTCTGCTTCAGTATGTCACAGTACATGTTGGCATTCATGGATCCCTCAATGAACCGTAGATCCTCAGTGCCAGCAGCACTCATGCAGCCCCAGACCATGACATTCTCACCACCATGCTTGACTGTAGGCAATACACACTTGTGTTTGTACTCCTCACCTGGTTGCACATGCTTGACACCATCTGAACCAAATATGTTTATCTTGGTCTCATTAAACCACAGGACATGGTTCCACTAATCCATGTACTTGGTCTGCTTGTCTTTAGCAAACTGTTTGCAGGCTTTCTTGTGCATCATCTTTAGAAGAGGCTTCCTTCTGGGACGACAGCCATGCAGACCAATTTGATGCAGTGTGTGGCGTATGGTCTGAGCACTGACAGGCTGACCCCCCACCCCTTCAACCTCTGCAGCAATGCTGGCAGCACTCATACATCTATTTCCCAAAGACAACCTCTGGATATGATGCTGAGCACGTGCACTCAACTTTTTTGACGAGGCCTGTTCTGAGTGGAGCCTGTCCTGTTAAACTACTGTATGGTCTTGGCCACTGTGCTGCAGCTCAGATTCCTCGTCTTGGCAATATTCTTATAGCCTAGGTCATCTTTATGTAGAGCAACAATTCTTTTTTTTAGATCCTCAGGAAGTTCTTTGCCATGAGGTGCCATGTTGAACTTCCTGTGACCATTATGAGAGAGTGAGAGCCCACCTCACCTTAACCCATCTGCTCCACATTTACACCTGAGACCTTGTAACACTAATGAGTCACATGACACCGGGGAAGGGAAAATGGCTAATTGGGCCCATTTTCACTTAGGGGTGTACTCACTTTTGTTGCCAGCGGTTTAGACAATAATGGCTGTGTGTTAAGTTATTTTGAGGGGACAGCAAATATACACTGTTATACAAGCTGTACACTCACTACTTTACATTGTAGCAAAGTGTAATTTCTTCAGTGTTGTCACATAAAAAAATGTGAGATACTGTAAATGAAAATACAAATGAAAAATCAGACAAGGAGCATAAGGCTTCCTAACAACCCAACAGTAACTGGGTAAGACTTTACCTGGAGCATCAGAGGGATAAAAGAATGCAGAGGGTTATTCACTGATCAGCATCTACCTACGCAAATAGCTTTGTTTGAACTAATCTTTATGTGTATGTTTTTATTGGCTGACATGAATACCTAGCAATGAACATCTCTTCTTTTTTCTCAGTAAATTAAATTCTGGGATGGTTTATGTAATTTCAAGATGTATAAATCCATGTAGGTTTAGGGGGTTTAATAAAACGGGTAAACATAGAATCTGGTGCAGCTGTGCATATTAACCAATCAGCTTCTAGGTTTTATTGTCAAAGCTTAATTGAACAAGCTGAAGTGAGAAGCTGATTGGTTACTATGTGCAGTTACACCAGATTCTGTGTGCACCAGTTTTTGCAAATCTCCCTCAATGGAACATTTATGTTCCTAGTAATAATGACTGTAACTTTAACCTCAATGCTCTTAATATTCTTTACAGCTATTTCACAGAACTTTTCATTATTCTGTTATTGTCTTTATAAGGGACCAAAGTGATTTTAGTGCAAAGTGCTGCAGTAAACGACTGTGAGAAACATTCATAGAACGATCAATGTTAATAGTGATAGTAAGTTATAAAGTGTGTACGGCTGTCTGTTTCTTGCTTTTATTTTACTTTCTCCTCTTTCATTGTTTTACCTCCTCTATTTGACACAGCTCTGCACATTATATTAAAAGGGCTCTCATGCTTTACCTACTAATGATGCACTACAGGAAAACTGGAGATGTTTCTACTTCTGGGTGATGTGAGTGATAGTCGTTGGGGTCAGTGTACTCCACAGTTAAACCTGTACACACAAAATAGCTGCTACAATTTGTTTTAATAAAAAGATGCACCATTCACAGTATCTTACATAGTAGGTGAAGTTGAAAAAAGACACGAGTCCATCAAGTCCAACCTATGTGTGTGATTATATGTCAGTATTACATTGTATATCCCTGTATGTTGCCATCGTTCAGATGCTTATCTAATAGTTTTTTTAAACTATCGATGCTCCCCGCTGAGACCACTGCCTGTGGAACGGAATTCCACATCTTTGCCGCTCTCTCATCTTCGCAGTAAAGAACCCTCTACGTAGTTTAAGGGTAAACCTCTTTTCTTCTAATTTTAACGTGTCTTGTTAAACTCCCTTCTGCAAAAAAGTTTTATCCCTATTGTGGGGTCACCAGTATAGTATTTATAAATTTAAATCATATCCCCTCTCAAGCGTCTCTTCTTCAAATAGACTAAGTTCAGTGCTCGCAACCTTTCCTCATAACTAATATCCTCCAGACCCTTTATTAGCTTAGTTGCCCTTCTTTATACTCACTCCATTTCCAGTACATCCTTCCTGAGGATTGGTGCCCAGAACAGGACAGCATACTCCAGGTGCGGCTGGACCAGAGTCTTGTAGAGCGGGAGAATTATCGTTTTATCTCTGGAGTTGATCCCCTTTTTAATGCATGCCAATATTCTGTTTGCTTTGTTTACAGCAGCTTGGCATTGCATGCCATTGCTGACCCTTTCATCTACTAGGACATACGGGTCCTTTTCCATCCTGGATTCCACCAGAGGTTATCCCCCCAGTGTATAGATTGCATTCATATTTTTGCCACCCAAATGCATTGTTTTACATTTTTCTACATTAAACCTCATTTGCCATGTAGTTGCCCACCCCATTAATTTGTTCAGATTTTTTTGCAAGGTTTCCACATCCTGGGGAGAAGTTATTGTCTTGCTTAGCTTAGTATTTCCACATCCGTGATCAGGTCTGTATTGTTGGTAATAAGTAGATCCGATAATACTTTATTTCTAGTTGGTGCATCTACCATCTGAACCATGAAATTGTCCTGCAAGACATTTAGGAACTGGCGAGCCTTAGACAAATGCGTGATTCCCTCCAACCAGTCTATGTCTGGATAATTAAAATCCCCCATTATGATAACACTTCCCATCCTTGCTGCTAATCAAACTTGTGATAGGAGATCCATCGCCCCCTCCTCCCTCAGGTTAGGGGTCCTATAGCATACTCCCAGTAATATTTTCCCCTTAGCTTCATCCCTTTGGAGCTCTACCCATAAGGATTCCACATCCTCCCTAGCCCCCTTAGTGATATCATCTCTCACATTAACTTGTACATTATTCTTGATATATAGGCATACCCCTCCCCATTTTTTATCCTCTCTATCCCTGCGATAAAGTGTATACCCTTGAATGGTTGCCAGCCAATCATGAGAGCTGTTGAACCAGGTGTCTGAAATTCCCACAAAACTAAAATCCTTCTTGTACAACAGTATCTCTACTTCACCCACAATGTCCACCAGGCTCCTGTCATTAGTGAACATGCCACGTAGTTTAGACCGGTCACATACTATCCTCTCATTGGGTGTTCCGAGATTCCAACTAGGATTTGTTACTATACTTAGCTTGGGTTTATGGGCTTTAGTCAACCTAATGCCCCCAATACTCCCCTCTGGAATATGTTCCACGCTGACTATCTCTACCTCTGGGCCCTCTGCTATCACAGTTATGGTTTCTAAGAACTGCCTGTAATACAGTGTGAATGAATGAATGAATGAATGAATGATTTGTATAGCGCTGCAACTGCGAACTGAATCGCCTCGAGGCGCTTGATCCGACCTGCGTTGATTCCTTCTTAGAAGAGGTAGGTCTTAAGTTTTTTCCTGAAGGCACGATGGTCTTTTTCCAAGCGGATGTTCATAGGTAGAGCGTTCCATAGCCGTGGTCCTTGGACTGCAAATCTTCGTTCTCCCCTTGACTTGTACCGGGATTTTGGGACAAGGAGGAGGTTTTGGTCGTTAGATCGGAGGTTGCGATTGGGGGTGTAGTGTTGTATTTTTTTGCATAAGTATTGCGGAGCATCTCCTTGTGTGCATTTGTGAGTCAAGCAGAGGGTCTTGAATGTGATCCGATTCTTTACGGTTAGCCAATGGAGGGTCCTCAGGGATAGGGAGATGGATTCCCATGGTTTTTTTCCTGTGACTAGTCTTGCTGCCGTGTTTTGAACGACTTGTAGTCGTGCAATCTGGAATTTAGGTAGTCCTATGTAGAGGGAGTTTGCGTAGTCGAGTCGAGAGTTGATGATTGTTCCTACCACTATGGCTTTGTCCTTTTCTGGAATGAAGGGGATGAGTCTACGTAGCAGGCGTAGAAGGTGGTAGGATCCGCTGACTACTGATCCTATTTGTGCATTCATTGACATTTCTGAATCGAAGATGACACCGAGACTTTTGGCTTTTATGCTTAGGGGGATGGTCTGTCCAAGGATGGAGGGCGGAGTCCATGGTGTCGTAGATTTAGTTTTCCGGTTTGCATTTAGGAGAAGGAGTTCTGTTTTGGTTCCGTTAAGTTTGAGTGAGCTTGTGGACATCCAGTCGTCTATCGATGTGAGGCATTTTTCTAATTCCTGATATTGGTCTTTTTGTCCGGGGATCCGAAGGTAGAGTTGAGTATCATCTGCGTATGAGTGGAAGCATAGGTCTGATTTGCTGATGATTTTTAGGAGTGGACGGATGTAAATGTTGAAGAGCACGGGTGACAAAGGTGATCCTTGAGGGACTCCATAGGAGACTGCACGGATTCAGAGGTGAAGGCTCCAAGTTTCACTGTCTGTGACCGATTTCCTAAGAAGGAAGTGAACCATGGTAAGTCTGAATCTGTGACTCCTGCTACTTCTTTAAGGCGGGTGAGTAAAGTGTTGTGATCCAGTGTGTCAAATGCTGCACTAAGGTCCAGGAGTATCAGGAGACATGATTCTCCATCATCTGCTGCTTCCAAGGTATTTTTATTTTTATTTTAGTATATATATATCAATAATTATATATATATGTATACATATATATATATATATATATACATACATATTTATTATATGTAGTGTTTTTATTTAGGCATTCTAAAGACAAGTTTATTCTAGGCATGCCACTTTGGTAGCTGTTATTATCTTAATCTAATCAGTATTCACACATGTCAAAGGGGGAATATGCAAGAATGTAAATTGGGGCAGCTTTATAATTACAACTATTCACAGCTTGGGGTTGTCTCCTGTCACATTGTCAACTTAAGATATAAGTTGACAATGTTATCTGTTACCCTTTGATGTGTAAATCTTATGCAAGTTGTGTGTGTGAGGAATAGCCTTTTAACCTAGTATTTACTGATGGTAATTAGAATTGAGGGGGGTATTCATGGTAAACATTTGGTTGACCCCCCCCCCCCCCCAGTGTCAGATCAGTATATGAGAAGACAGGCAGGTTGTCAGCTAGTCTAGAGAAAAAGATGGTCTGAGAGAAGAAGGCATAGGTACAAGAGGAAATATTCGTTGTCATGAACTCTGTTGGATTTTGTCGTCTGTAAGAATGTTCTGTTTTGGAAGTCAATAAAATCTCTCTCTCTGGGAGAATCGGGTTTTGCTGCGGACAATACTTTTAATAACTATATTCCATCTACGAGGAAGGAACGATTATATTAGATCACTACATTGGTGCCGTTCAAGCGACCAGAAGAGCATTTTCAGGACTTAACAGAAGTCGGTGGTGAAAACAATGAAAACAATCCTGTGAGTTGGACAGAAGTCTGATGGAGACCCAAGACCTGTGCTGTGACTCTAACGTCTGGTTGTGACATAAGAGAGTCTGATCTACAAAATCAAACAAGTTTGGAACCCCAGAATTATTCTCTGGAGACTGGAAACGAAGAAAAGGACTGCATCGTGTACCAGAAGACGTGAGCTGGAAGCTGAAGGAGTAATTAATGCGGTGAGTAAAATATTTCTCTCTTTTTAAATTATTAATAATATAGTAAAAATGCTTACTCAGTGTGAAGCTAGTGTCAGTTCTGATAAAGTTAACAGATGGGTGTTAAAATGTATTAAGCGTCATGGCGGTCCTTATGAAGTGCCAGAAAAATATAAGCAGACATGGACTATGATGAATGAATTTTTAGAAAAAACTGTTTTTGAGAGCAAAATTTCAGAAAGTAAAAGAAAAGGTTGTATTGTACAGGGCTTGTTATCTTGCTGTTTAACAATGGAAAGTTCGTTGAAGGATAAGGTTGAGGAAATTACCCAGTTACAGAGTGCAGTTGATAATAGCAACAAGGTTTGTCAGAGGTTACAAAACCAATCAGAATCTGAGACTGTAAATTTAAAATTGCATGCAGTCACCATTGGGGAAGCTCTGCTTGAGAAGTCTAAACGTTGTAATGAATTATCAGAGGAAAATGAAAGATTGAAATTAAGAATTATGGAATTAGAGAAGAGATCTCAGGAATGCAGATATGCATCGAATCGTGGATTCAGCAATCTGCAGCAAAATGCAAATACAAACATTCTATCAAATGAAACAGAACCTCATATTAAATCTGATAATTCATTGCCAGCCGCACCCACTGTGACCACCACAGTTTATAACAATAATAATAATGCAGGTGAAGTTCAGCTTGTAATGAAGCCTTTGAAACCAAAAGAATTAGATGCAATTCTTAAAGAAATAGGAATGATTCCCTGCCATGATTTAAACAGATTTTTAAAATGGTTTTGTGACTTTCAGAATGTCAGAGATATGTACAATCTCAACCCATCTGATTTAGACAGAGTTATGCAACATTCTATAGGAAATAGTCTTTGGGTGAGAATTAAGCAGATCTGTACTCAGCCAATGAGGACAAGGGACATATTGATGGAATTGTTATGTGTTTTGTATGGTGTACGTTCTGATGTTACTGTTCATGGGAAGATCAAACAAATGAAAAGTGAATCTCCCTACGAACTGTCAGAAAGGATAAAATCTATTATGGAAATATTGGTCAGTAATAATCTTGCATTTGAGCATGGTGGCTTGTTACATATGAGTATATTTCTACATGCTTTGAATGAAGATATTAGACAAAATATTTTACTAGTTACCCCAAATCCTCATGATTTAAAAGACGTATTGTTGAAAGCAGACAATTTATGGAGAAAGTCAAATGAGCAAGCTGTCAAGATTGATTTAGCCACATTGTTTAGGACAAATACTGAACATAAAGATCAAAAGATAATGTCTTATGATAACAATCAAAGAGGAGACACCAGGTCAAATATAGGTGATATTGATATGAAAAACAGAGCTGACCAAAATCATAATAAAAAAATATCTAAGGCTTGGATACCATTTTCTCAGTTAAAACAGAAATATGACCACCTAAAGATTGAGTACGATAAAATGAAAATGGAACATTACACATTGCTGGGACAGCTAAACAGATTACATTATCCAGATCTGTTTTTGAATACAAGTGACATTTCTCTAACAGTGGGGGTGGTTTAGTTTCAACCTGGGGATGTGTAAATAGTCCTTTGTTTTAACTTCAAAGAATGTTTAAGGATCTTGCTAATTAGTTTTGTTGGAGAGTTTTTTTTGTCTTTCAGATATATTGAAGATACTGCATCTGCATAGCATGTGAACTGCAAGCTGAAATTTCTGGCTAGTGGGGGAGAAACACTGAATAAACAATATCATGGACTCTCTCAATATTCATCAAGCAATTTACTTTTTTTTTTTTTTTTGACTTTTTGACTTGGACAATGGACTTTTCCCTATTTTTATTTTTTATTTTTCACCCTTTCCCATTTTTATTCATCAAGCCCTATTTTTTTTTTTTATTTTTCACCCTTTTCCATTTTTTTTTTTTTTTTTTTTTTTTATTTTATTATGTTTTATTTCTTGAACTTTATCTTAAAACCAGAGCGAAACATTTAAACCTAAAATAATTTTTCATGTTACATAACATGTTGCATATTACATATTGCATATTGATCAATATATTTGACATCTAAGGTGAGATGCTGCACAATGGCTTGGCATAGCATAAATTATAGTATGTTGGGTGGTTTTCCTAAATTTATAAGAGGGGTGAGTGAAATTCATCACTCCAGTCATGATTTGAAACTTTGTTGAATCAGTCATTAATATTATTGACATATGGATGAAAAAAAGACCTAACTTTACTGGCAAGATTTTCCACTGCTGCTTTGTCTGGATAGAAGATCTGATAAACGCTGATGTCAAGCTGATTCTATCTGAAAGTGGGGGATTATATATGGATTATATGGATATATGGATTATAGATTGGTATATAGATTGGTATACCATTCAGGTGGAATTATGGACTGAATGATTCAAGTAACTGCTCTATTAAGGATGGCAATGAGGAGTCGGCCTACAGCAAATTACAAAGTACAGCAATAGCAGTTTTTTTTCAGCCGTATCCAAACCTTTTGAACTTGAAAGTGAGAGCTGGTACATGGATGGTTCTTCTTACTATAAAGATGGAAGTAGAATTTCGGGATTTGCTGGTGTTTGTGCAAAAGCATCTTTAAGAAAATGAAAACCTTGAGCCTGGAGAGGAATCCTGGATTTATGTGGATCGGAGCTCCCAGCACACCAAGCACACCAAGTCTACTTTCAATGAGAGATGTGATGAAGTTGAAGTTGAAAATTGAAGAATGGACTGTGACATCCGCTCGTTTTTGTGCAATATTCAAGATCTTGATGTGATATAATAAGGATGTTTACCGAATCCTTTTCCAGTCATGGTCTAAAGCTATATTATCTAATGACTGTTTCATGGGGATATTTTAGAGGCTGGTGAAGAGAGATGTAACCAGTTTCAACTTTATATTTCATATGAGCCATTGTGAAGCATCCAATACCTCAAGTCGGTAATGCTATGTTTGTTGCTTGATTTATGGGTCAGTTCTAGTAGTTAGAACGACCCAAGTGGGGGTATATGTAGTATATTATATCTAATATATATATATGTATACATATATATATATATATATATATATACATATTTATTATATGTAGTGTTTTTATTTAGGCATTCTAAAGACAAGTTTATTCTAGGCATGCCACTTTGGTAGCTGTTATTATCTTAATCTAATCAGTATTCACACATGTCAAAGGGGGAATATGCAAGAATGTAAATTGGGGCAGCTTTATAATTACAACTATTCACAGTGTGGGGTTGTCTCCTGTCACATTGTCAACTTAAGATATAAGTTGACAATGTTATCTGTTACCCTTTGATGTGTAAATCTTATGCAAGTTGTGTGTGTGAGGAATAGCCTTTTAACCTATTATTTACTGATGGTAATTAGAATTGAGGGGGGGGTATTCATGGTAAACATTTGGTTGACCCCCCCCCCCCCCCCCCAGTGTCAGATCAGTATATGAGAAGACAGGCAGGTTGTCAGCTAGTCTAGAGAAAAAGATGGTCTGAGAATGAAGGCATAGGTACAAGAGGAAATATTCGTTGTCATGAACTCTGTTGGATTTTGTCGTCTGTAAGAATGTTCTGTTTTGGAAGTCAATAAAATCTCTCTCTGGGAGAATCGGGTTTTGCTGCGGAGACAATACTTTTAATAACCATATACCATCTACGAGGAAAGGATTATATTATACATATGAACGATTATATTAGATCACTACAGGATAACTACATCATGAAAAGCTGGACCAATATACATTTACAATAAAGATAATTCTTGAAGTTCTGATTTAACCATGAAGAGGAGCTCTGTAGATATAAGATATGGATAACTACATCATGAAAAGCTGGACCAATATACATTTACAATAAAGATAATTCTTGAAGTTCTGATTTAACCATGAAGAGGATTGCAAGCCATCATGGCTAATTACTGACCCACCTTTTTGAGCTGGAGCTGGAATTTTTTGGTGTCTCTTTAGGCTAAACTGTGTACTGGTGGGGGTGCATATAGAGTTTGTCCGTTTTTTTACTGACCCTACAGACAAAAATATTTTACATCAATTATGTGTCACAGACTGGTGACATTTCAGTGAGATACCCTATCTTCCACTTAGTTTGGAGCCTTTAGATCTCATTATCTTCACAAGTATCCCTTGGTATTCATCCATACTGTAGAAAAAAGTTCTGTATTTAAAAAAAAAACGTTTTGCCCAGATGTAAATCTAATGTCAATAATGTTGTCCAGCAATGAACAGTGGTGTGAAAAAGTGTTTGCCCCCTTCCTCATTTTCCTGTTCCTTTGCATGTTTGTCACACTTAAGTGTTTCGGAACATCAAACCAATTTAAACAATAGTCAAGGACAACACAAGTAACACAAAATGCAATTTGTAAATGAAGGTGTTTATTATTAAAGGTGAAAAAAATCTAAACCATCATGGCCCTGTGTGAAAAAGTGATTGCCCCCCTTGTTAAAACATACTATAACTGTGGTTGTCCACACCTGAGTTCAATTTCTCTAGCCACACCCAGGCCTGATTATTGCCACACCTGTTCACAATCAATGCATCACTTAAATAGGAGCTGCTTGACACAGTAAGGTCCACCAGAAGATCCTTAAAAGCTACACATCATGCCGAGACCCAAAGAAATTCAGGAACAATTGAGAAAGAAAGTAATTGAGATCTATCAGTCTGGAAAGGGTTATAAAGCCATTTCCAAAGCTTTGGGAATCCAGCGAACCACAGTGAGAGCCATTATCCACAAATGGCGAAGACATAGAACAGTGGTGAACCTTCCCAGGAGTGGCCGGCCGCCCAAAATTACCCCAAGAGCGCAGCGACGACTCATCCAAGAGGTCACAAAAGACCCCCACAACAACGTCCAAGGAACTGCAGGCCTCACTTGCCTCAGTTAAGGTCAGCGTTCATGCCTCCACCATCAGGAAAAGACTGGGCAAAAATGGCCTGCATGGCAGAGTTCCAAGGAGAAAACCACTGCTGAGCAAAAAGAACATCAAAGCTCGTCTCAATTTCTCCACAACACATCTTGATGATCCCCAAGACTTTTGGGACAACATTCTGTGGACCGATGAGACAAAAGTGGAACTCTTTGGAAGGTGTGTGTCCAAGTATATCTGGCGTAGAAGGAACACTGCATTTCAGAAAAAGAACATTATACCAACAGTAAAATATGGTGGTGGTAGTGTGATGGTCTGGGGCTGTTTTACTGCTTCAGGACCTGGAAGACTTGCCGTGATAAAAGGAACTATGAATTCTGCTGTCTACC
>CM053028.1:292554764-292677890 GCA_028564925.1 Lithobates sylvaticus | reverse complement strand
GTACAGCCAAGGGTTGGGAACAGCCAACCCCCCGCTGTCCTTGGGCTGCTGCAGCTGTTCTAGTTTTATTCGGGGGGTCTAGTGTGCCACAAAAGTCCAAAATCCTTTATAGATAAATTACAGCAAGATATTCATAGATTTATATGGCAAAACAAGAGACCTAGGTTCTCCAAACAGGTCCTGTTCAACCCACAAACAAATGGTGGACTAGGTCTGCCAAACCTTTGGCTCTATTTCTTAGCTGCTCGCTTTTCCCAGATTGCACAATGGAATATTCCTAACTCTAGAGTTCCCTGGGTAGATTTTGAATCACAATCCATTGTACCATATAGACTTTCTACCATACTTTGGTCCCCCTCCAAATTGGTTCACAAACTTATCTCTCTTAACTCCCTTGTAGCCCACTCACTTATCCTATGGTGCCGTTACAAACATAAACTAAACCTAGTATCTCATGTACCCAGTGGCTCCTCCTTTATTGGAGAACCCTTATTTAACTTGGCTTTCAATCACCCTGAGAGCTTCTCCTGGTGGATCTCCAACTCTATGGACACGTTAGCTGACTTGCAAATGGGTAACTCATTTGCCTCATTTGATCTTCTTCGTACACATAAACAAATCCCACTAAGAGAACACTTCCGCTACATGCCGATTAGACACTTTTACATTTCCCACTTTGCTCTCTCTCCATCATCCCCCTCTACTACATTTGAACAGCTTTGCCGTGACTCCCCCAGAGGAAAGGGCCTTATTTCTACCCTTTACAGATCAGCCCTAACTGCAGTATTTCCTGGGGCTATCCCATATAAACACAAATGGGAGGCTGATTGCAACAAAATTTTTGATTCAGACGACTGGGACACAATGCTGACCAATTTGCACAAAGCCTCTAAATCCCTGGCTGTCAGAGAAACAGCGTACAAAGTTTTAACCAAATGGTATTATACCCCATCCAGACTTCATTCCATCTTCCCTGGGACCTCTGAACTCTGTTTCAGAGGATGTCAACTTCCTGGTACAGTCATGCATATATTTTGGGACTGTCCTAGGCCCTCCACCATTTGGAACACAGTGATGACTATAGCATCAGCAATTGCAGGGACTCCTGTACAACTTACACCCTCTATGGGCCTACTTGGAGCGTCTATCCCGGGCGTGCTTCGATCTGAGGAATGCCTTATTCACACTGTCTGCTTGGCCACTCTGTGGGCCATTGCCCTACATTGGAAGGCCCCCACAGTTCCTATCTCCTCCATCATTCACAGGATAGATACCGTTATGTTGATGGAAAGGATACTTTATACACTGAATGATAGGATGCACTTATTTTACCAGAGATGGACTCCCTGGAATTCTCATAGACAAACCCTGTTGCCATAATCTTAACCTCTAGTCGGGTTAGTAAGCTGCTCTGGACCATGATGCGTTGCTACATTCCCTTAATCCTACGATCTGGTTTATATAAGGCTGTGTTTCCTATAAATACTATGTTGTTTGCGGTCACTTTTTTCGGATGCTTCATAGTTTATTTTTATGTTCTTTATTTTTCTTGTTGTCACTATCTTGACAGGTATATACTTGTATTTTGACGGATGTTTTGTGCGATACCTACTGTCGAATGTCTGTATTTCTTTATTGCCTTTTCAAAAAAAAAACGTTTGTATTAAAAAAAAAAAAATATGCCCATCAGAGTGCCTCTTAACATAAAATATGCCCATCAGAGTGCCCCTTAACATTAAATATGCCCATCAAAGTGCCCCTTATTTTATGTTAATGTTCACTCTGATGGGCACATTTTATGTTAAGGGGCATGTTGATGAGCACATTTTATGTTAAGGGACACTCTGATGGGCACATTTTATGTTAAGGGACACTCTGATGGGCACAACAAAATGTGCCCATCAGCATGCCCCTTAACATAAATACCCATCAGTATGCCCCATAACATAAAATAAGGGGAATGCTGGTGGGCACATATGTTAATGGGGGCACACTGGTGGAAACATACGTCAAGGGGGCACACTGATGGGCACATATTATGTTAAGGGGCACTCTGATGGGGATACCTGATGTGATGGGGACACCTGATGTAAAGGGGCACTCTGATGGGGACACCTGATCTAAAGAGGCACTCTGATGGACACACCTAATGTAAAGGAGCAATCTGATGGGCACACCTGATGTGATGGGGGCACCTGATGTAAAGGGGCACTCTGATGATGGCACCTAATGTAAGGGGGCACTCTGATGGGAACAAATGATGTAAGAGGTCACACTGATGGGAGACACCTGATGTAAGGGGGCCTTCTGATGAAGAAACCTGATGTAAGTGGGCACTTTGACGGGAATACCTGATGTATTGGGGACATTTACAGAGTATTACCAGAGTGTGTGGAGGAAAGTAAGAAAAGTAAGAAAAGTGTGGCTTGCACCAAAAAAAGGAAAGAAGACAATCTTTCACAGACCTCGATTATGATTTGGACCTCGGGTGGAAATTTTTTTTAGTGACCAGACCTCCTTGAATTTGAATTCACTACCCCTGCTATAGACCATACTACAAAGGCCATAAAGCCTGTAGGATTTGCCTTAAACTCATAGTAGTGATAAACCCAAACTTCCTCTCTCTTCTTGTTTTGGGGATAACAGTTATCAGTACAAATAGAGGAGTGAATCTCTTTAATGAGGACACAAACATCAATAAAAAAAACAGTATATCCAAACCAAACAAAAAAGCTTTGCCTAAAGATAAACTTTAAGGCTGGGCTTACACTAGCTTTGCATGCGGCTCACAGCAGGAGTCCAGTGTGTCCTCGTTCACCCTTTCAGGTCCGATTTCAGCCCAAATGTTTGGCTGAATTCGGACCTGAAACAGACCAAAAGACGCACAGGGCTCCTGTGCAAATTCACACCAGAGCCGCAGCGAAGATATGTGAACCGGTCAAAATTTCCTGCTAGTGCGAATTGGATTCGCAATAGTGTGAATGCTGCCTAAAACATGCACAAAACAGATTTCACATTGTTTCAAGCAGAGAAGTAATTGTTGGGCATTTCTACACACTCCTACTTCAGCTATGCCTAGTTATATCTATGGCTTCTCTGACGGTGGGTGACTGTGTTTGTGTCTTTATGTAGATTCATGTATATCAATTTGAAAATAACTGTATAAATAGATTGATACAACACTGTCACTGACTCCAAACTTTTTGGAAATGGTTCATAGATTCTGGGAAGATTCTCCAGTACCACACATGCCTGTTCCAAGTCAGTGACATAACAAGTAATGAGGGGGAAATAAGGATAAATCCATAGATCATACAATTTCAAGAACAGATCAGCAATGGCAGCACCCATATTTTTGTCCTAACATATTTGTTTTATCTATTCCTTTAGGATCCAACCTAATTAAGGTTTATAAAGATTTTCACAGCTATTAACCTTGCCCCCTTACAGAGGCTTAGTCAATAGCAATACCATTCTGTTGGCACGCTAGCAGGTTCAGCAACAGATTGTCTCTCTATAAGAAGGCGCTCTGCCAAGTTGGCAAAGGCATCTACTATGATAATTTCTAGCAAAGTTATTATTTCAGTTTAAGTAATATGGCAAATTACCATGACACCAGATCATGCATTTAATTTATTTATCTCATCTCAGCTTCTTCACATTTACATTGATTTAAGCACTGCCTTGCTGTCTGTCTGCAATTGTCATTCTGCAACCCTCTGCAATATTTCCACTGGTACATTAATTTAACCTACAACTGCTAATTTTCATGTATATTATTGAGAATAATTTACCATCCTGCTGATTTGATTGCTCATAGAGATTTATGGCTCTGGCCTGTCCTAAAGGTAAAATTTTCTCTTTCATCCACATGTCTCTTATCAGTTCTTAACTACTTGCCTACTGGGCACTTTTACCCCCTTCCTGCCCAGGCCAATTTTTAGCTTTCAATGATGTCACACTTGAATGACAATTGTACGGCCATGCAGCACTGTAATAATATGACATTTTTATATTTTTTCACACAAATAGAGCTTTCTTTTTAATTTAATCACCACTAGGTTTTTTCTTATTTTTTTTGCTAAACAAACGAAAAAAGCGCAACACTTTTGAAAAAAAAAAATGTCCTTAGTTTCTGTTATAAAATTTTGCAAATAGGTAATTTTTCTCCTTCACTGATGGGCACTGATAGGCTGCACTGATGGGCACTGATGAGGCAGCACTGGTGGGCACTGTCTAGGAAGCACTGATTAGGCTGCTCTGATATGTGGCACTGATGGGCACTGATAGCCAGCACTGATGGGCACTGATATGTGACATTGATGGGCACTGATATGTGGCACGGATGGGCACTGATAGGCATCACTGAAGGGCACTGTTAAACAGCATTGATGGGCACTGATAGGCAGCACTGATGGCCACTGTTGGGGCTGCACTGGTAATCAGGACACTAATGATTAGTGCAGATGTCCCCTTTCACACTAGCCGGTTACCAGCTCTCTCTTCTCCTTACGATGTAATGGTAAAGAATTGCTGTGATTGGCTCTTTACCCCGATCTGTGATCAACTATGTCCAAAGGACACAGTGGGTGTGCGGGGGGGGGATGGGCGAGATCACTGGGATGACATATGACTCCATCTCAGAACTGGACAACTGCACTTTAGACGTAATTTTGCAATAACGCGGTCAGCAAGTGGTTAAATGACACTTACCCCCACCCCATATACCTATAAATTAGGAGCAAGCCTTTAAGCCAGCCATATATGAATCAAAATTCAGCCAGTTCAGCAGGGACTGGACAAATTTTGATCCATGTATGAGCAGGCTGGTTGTACAGAAATCACCCCCCTGTCGGGATTTTCCAGATTGATCAGTGCTGCCTGCCTGCTGGCGGCACAGATTAGTGCATTCTGAAGGCGGAGAAGTTTCCCCACTGTCAGAACCCAATAGCTCCACAGGAGTAATTCCCAAATCCACCTTGAATGTGTGGATGCTTGTGGGTAAAGCACTCTGCCAAAGGAGCAAAAGGCATTTGCCATTATCATTTCAAAGGCCTCTGATGTGGCAGTTTAACATGTTAGTTAAACTAAGGCAGAAACAAGAAAGCATCTACAAACAGTGCTACAGACTGCCACTGAACCTGTATTTTCCCCATCCAACTCTTTTTTTCAAAGCCTGATTCCTAAACGTACACTTCATTCATGGTGCTGTACAGAAGCGTAATGTAAGGCACTGCCATACAGTGCCATGTGTTCCTGTATGGCGCACTGAAATAAAATGCAGCATGTCTGTGTTTTATCGCAGCACACCATAGAGCAGCCCTAGAATGCACTGCAGTGTGAATGGGGCACATGGGAAACAATTGTTTTCTGTGTGTCCTTGCAGTGACAGACATTTTACAATGCAGTAAAACATCTGTCACCACACACAGTGAGAATTCAGCCTAAAAGTCACATAACACCAGAATAATTAACACAGACAAAATACAACAAAATAGTGGCATGCAGTAAGCACCTGTCTACAAGCCTAATCCGCTTCAACGTAACAACTGAACTTTTACCATCTCTATCAACTCATCCCCGCAATTTTTTTTATCTTTTGCATCACTGGCCACTTCTTTTTAGATTGCAAGCTGTCACAAGTTGTATTGAAACTGTACTGTCTCCCTTCAGATTGTAAATGGTGCACAAACTGTTGATGCTATATCAATTCTGTATACAAATAACAGGAAGAAGTACACTTAAGCCTTTTAATAATATATATATGTAGTCAAGCCACAACACTTCCATGTATAAATGCACGCAGCACTCCACATACATAAGACTGAAAATGCACTTACCGTGACAAAACATGTAGGGGCGGAGTGCGATGCTGTTAGTTAGATTGCGTTGTATTGGATCTCTGCTTGTGCAGAAGCTGTGAGCAGTGAAGAGATCTGAGCAATCGGCAGCTGGCATATTTGTTATTTACATTAAACTATCGATCCAGCAATACAGCTACACTGTTGTCCTTTTGTTTTTTGTGCTTGGTCTTCTGAGCCTTTGTGAGTGTATTTTTACCATTTAAAGTTATTTGAATGTCATCCTATTATGTGAGCTTCTTTTTGGCTTCTACATGCTCATCCTGGGATTACTAAGTGCAAGGTGGAGGTGCTTTAAGACTGCACAAGCTGTGTTTGCCTAATCTATAACAAGATAGGCATGCACTCCTAGTAAGTGCATTTCTTAGGTGTGGTGAAGGGAACACTTTGGGACATACAGAAAATTCTTATGGTGGTTGAAATTTTAGGACCATACGCCATTGGACCATACACACATCTTGTTGAAGGAGTGTTTGAATGGATTTTTGATTGTGATGTTGTCACGTTTGGAGGACTTTTGTATTATATTTTTTTCACTTCTTTTTTAGGAGCAATTTAATTGTTTACAAATGTGCTTGCTTTAACCACTTGCTTACTGGGCACTTAAACACCCTTCCTGCCCAGATCAATTTTCAGCTTTCGGTGCTCTTACACTTTGAATGACAATTAGTCATGCAACACTGCACCCAAATTATTTTTTGTCCTTTTTTCCCCACAAATAGAGCTTTCTTTTGGTGGTATTTGATCTACTCTGGGTTTTTTTTATTTTTTGTGCTATAAATGAAAAAAGACCGAAAAATTTAGAAAAAAAAAACTAATTTTTCTTTGTTTTTGTGATAAAATTTAGCAAATTATTAATTTTTCTTCATACATTTTGGCCACAATTTATATTGCTACATATATTTGGTAAAAATAACCCAAATTAGTGAATATTATTTGGTCTTTGTGAAAGTTAGAGAGTCTACAAGCTGTGGTGCAAATTATACAAAATTGATCACACCTGAAGTACTGGTGGCCTATCTCATTTCTTGTGACCCGAACAAGCCAGGAAAGTACAAATACCCCCACAAATTACCCCTTTTTTGAAAGTAGACATTCCAAGGTAGTTAGTAAGAGACATGGTGAGGTTTTTGATGTTGTCATTTTTTCCCACAATTCTTTGAAAATGAATTCCCCCCCCCACAAAATTGTCATTGTAATAGGTTATTTCTCTCGCATGGCATGTGTATACCACAAATGACACCCCAAAATAAATTCTGCTACTCCTCCTGAGTATTACGATACCACATGTGTGGGACTTTTCCACAGCCTGGCCACTTAGAGAGGCCCAACATGCAGGGAGCGCCATCACGTGTTCTAGGAGCATAAATTACACATCTAACTTGTTGACTACCTATTACACTTTTGAAGGCCCTAGAGCACCAGGACAATGACACGTGGCACTGATACGTGGCACTGATGACACGTGACACTGATGTGGCACTGATGACAGATGCCACTAATATGGGGCACTGGTGACACGTGACACTGATGACAGATGGCACTAATATGTGGCACTGATGACAGATGGCACTTATACGTGGCACTGATATCATGTGGCACTAATACGTGGCACTGATGAGAGATGGCACTAATACGTGGCACTGATGAGAGATGGCACTAATACGTGGCAATGATGACACGTGACACTGATGACAGATGGCACTGATACGTGGCATTGATGACACGTGACACTGATAACAGATGACACGTGACACTGACAGGTGGCACTGTTGACAGATGGCACTAATGTGGCACTGATGACAGATGGCACTAATATGTGGCACTGATGACACGTGACACTGATATGGCACTGATGACAGATGGCACTATGTGGCACTGATGAAACGTGGCACTGATGACAGATGGCACTTATACATGGCACTGGGGACAGGTGGCAATGGGGACAAATGGCACTGGGGACAAGTGGCACTGGGGACAGGTGGCACTGGGGAAAGGTGGCACTGACAGATGGCACTGGGGACAGGTGACACTGACAGATGGCACTGGGGACAGGTGGCACTGACAGATGGCACTGGGGACAGGTGGCACTGACAGATGGCACTGGGGACAGGTGGCAGTGGGGACAGATGGCAATGGGGACAGGTGGCAGCGTGGACAGATGGCACATTTTTATTTTCGTTTTTTTTTTTTGTACTCACGGCGCCGCTGCAGCCGTTCATCTCTCCCTCCTCACACGCTGTCTCTGTGTGAGGAGGGAGAGCGGCATTTACATATGAGATCATCTCTCATTGGATACGCAGATAGTGCTGTAAACGGCCGCTGTGATTGGCCGTTTACAGCGATCTGTGACTGGCTGTGTCCGAGGGACATGGCCAGCACAGAACTTCCCCGATGCACGCTCTCAGGAAGGAAGTAAACAGGAGGATGTCCAAGGATTTATACATACGACTTGCAGTGCCTTGCTTCAAAGCTACAGGTCCCATCTGCAGTAACTCACCCTCTGACATATACAACGTATCACAGTGGGGTTGATTTACTAAAATGCGAGAGTGCAAAATCTGATGCAGCTCTGCATGGTAGCCAATCAGCTTCTAAATTCAGTTTGTTCAATTAGGCTTTGAGAAAAAAACCTGGAAACTGATTGGTTTCAATGCAGAGCTGCCCCAAATTTTGCACCCTCCAGTTTTAGTAAACCAACCCCAGTCAGTGATTGATACAATAGTTTTCAGTTTTCCTGCACAGTATAAACTAATAAAAAGAAGGACTTTTCAAATCCTATGTTTTACTTGCAGTTTGGAAAATGTGCTTGATCAAATGTATAACTGCTAACTGAAACATTGGAGTATATTTACTAAAACTGGTGCACTTAGAATCTGGGGCAGCTTTGCATGGTAGCCAATAGACATGTGCATTTGTTTTCATCCAAATGCATTTTCATCCGAATTTTGGGTATTTTCGTTATCGTTTTAAACCGAAAGATCCGACATAAACAAATGCTTTATTTTCGGTTTGACAACAGTTCGATATAAATAGGAGATTCGACATGACGCTGGCAATAGCGATCTGTGTCCATCGAACCTGTGGTTTAATGTGCCTAACCTTAGCTCTATTAGTTCAAGATTATTCTACATAGAGAGAAAAGATTTGACATAGAGAGAAAAGATTCGACATTATATATATATCTATTAGTCCAAGATTAGACGAAGCAGTCGCCGCGAGCAGACATTTATGGTCAAATGCTCTGCCCATAGGCTATAGAAGAATTCTAATGTTGGTTGACTAGTAATAATAATTAATAAAAATAATTATTACTAGTGTCATACAACATTCTACTATAGCTTGTAGGCGGAACATTGCCCGGAAATGTACGATTGCGGTGTCGTACAGTTTAGCTGCTCCGTCAAATCTTCTTAGAACATTCGACAGACACCATAAGCCTTCAATGACAGATTCGACCTTAATTATTTTGGATTTTCGGACGAATGCATTTTTTAACGAAACAAAATAGATAAAAACGAATTTCGGGAGTAACTAAATAAATGAATTTTTCGGACGAAAACGAAATTCTGAAACTAAATATTTCAGTGTGCACATGTCTAGTAGCCAATCAGCTTCTAACTTCGGCTTGTTCATTTAAGCTTTGCCAATAAAACCTGGAAACTGATTGGTTTCTATGCAGAGCTGTACCAGATTTTGCACTCTTCCGTTTTAGTAATAAACCCTCTTAGTTTCTTTCTGCACTAATTTATACTTATTTTACTTATTCAGACCTAGTGTAGGGTGAACGCTCGTTTTTGAGTGCATTTCTATTTTATTGTGTGTTTTTCCGGTTTCTGTGCATGGCAATGGGCTGCCCTATGCACGAAAAAGGCATCAAAGAAGCTCCAGAACCTTTTTACGCGTAGAGCTTCCTACGTTCTTTTAATACAAGTTTGTTGTGCATTTTGTAGCATGCAAAAATGCTCCACTGTTGTTTGCATTTGTGGTTATTAGGAGATAATGGCATCACAAGTGTGATACACATTTTTCACTCATTTCTGCCTGTTTCTCCATATGTTCCTGGAAAGCAAAGGTGTGAATGAGGATAGATTAACTTAATCTTTATTGATCAGTATACATGTCTGCATTACAAAACAAAAAAAGGAAAATATTACCTACCTATCACATAGTACTGCAATTACAGAACAAATAAGAGATGCTTTGAATGCATGTGATGTTGTCATACTTTCAAAGCTATTCAAAATTTGATATGAATGTGAATTTGTATTCAAAGTGGGGCAATGGGAGCTGAATGTGAATGATGCCACTTATTCTGAAAATAAAAGATTCTGTAAGAGCTTATAATATAAAGCTCTGCAAGAGTTCTTTGCCTAGAGAAACGCTGGAAGAGTAAATAGATAATTAATGTGACCCCATGTGAACACTTTACAAACAATGATTAGAAAGTACATATCCATGCTGGGAATATATTGCCATTGACTCCTATTTGTATTCATTGTGCACAGAATTTATTCATATTATGCTTTCTAAAACCGACCATAGATGGGCACATGATTCTCCAAGAGACATGGTCTGCTTGTCTTTGAATGCATTGCTGCACTGCAGGGACCTTCTCTTCAACCCAGACTACAGATTTTAGTGGAACATACATGGTGATATACTTGTTTTATTTCCCAGGAAGTTAGAGAATCTCTGTCCATCAACAAATTCTTTCCCAGAAATTCTTTCCCAGTAAGTTAGAGAATCTCTTTCCATTTAATGGTTGCCCCTGGGCATGCCCTACAAAGCCTGATCATCACCACTGCATTGGTTGCATAATTTGCATGGACTTGGCTAGAGATCAGTGTCAGCTGCTCCACTCCGCAGGGGAGCCACGCCCCTAATCCATGCACCCAGCCCCTATTCTACATGCAGGGTGCTGGATGCATAGATTTCAATGTTTTTTTTTTTTTTTTTTGAAGCACATGATTAGATTGGCTTAAAAAAAGGGTGGACTCTGGGCGCACCCACTTGTGTGACAATAGGGAATTAATATTCGTTATTGTCTTCCTGCTTCTCCTCCCAGCCAATCAGGAAGCAGGTCTTAAGACTCGATTGGCCAAGAGGAGAAACGATCATATTGGTTGGCCGAGAGCAGAAGCAAGGGGGAAGCCTCTGAGGAGGAGATGCAGGGGGAAGCCACTGAAGTTGCCCATGACCTGGATGGGGTAAGTGCGGGGCTAATGGGTGGACAGGCAAGCGGCATTTCGAAAAAATCCCCTGCAAGGCAGTGGCATAATGTGTTTGTATGCATCAAATACTAGCACATTATGAAATACTTGCACATTATGAAATACTTGCAAACAAAGCCCATCAGAGATGTGCTGACAGGGCTTTCCTCTTCCTCTGGTTTTTCTTATGGGTTTGCGGGCTCAGTGCTGTATGAGTGGCCAGGACCGTAAAAATGTCACTCTCGTGCATTCGCGCAGAAGCCCTTGGCTGCGACACAGAGCTCTGAAGGTCCGGCATGGTATGCCAGACCTTCAGAGTGCATGCTCCGGTGATGCCACAGGCTGCATCCAGTGTGAATATCTCCTAAACACCGCAACTGTAGGAGATATTCACTGTACCTACATATAAGCTGTATTATATGCTTACCTGTAGGTACAAGTTAAAAAAATGGTTACATCTCAGCAATGCATGCCTCTTTTCTGACACTTGTTACATCGATCTTGGAAAGCTCACATCCTATATACTGTATATAAAGTGTAGCCATAATATTATATTAATAGCAGAAAAATGTGTGTTAAATGTAAGGGCGTTTTTTTTGCATTTATGGGGATGAAAAGGCGATTGGAGATGAAAGGTAAAGTATATTAGCACAGAATCAGCCCAGTGTTTTAAAGCAGTGTTTCTCAAACTTTTTTCAGTCAAGGCACCCTTTAAAATTATAGGCAGTCTCGAAGCACCTCAATCTAAAATGTAAAAAACTATTCTAATTGTTTTGCACAATGCAGCAACATCCATATGTAAGACACCCAACGTTAGAGGTGATTCATTCTTCCAAAGCAAATACCGGTACACTTTTGTACACTGGTACTGACTAGTATTTCAATGTTTCTCTTCTCCCTCAATTTCTCTCCATCAGTCAGCTAATGTCACCCCAGTGCTGAGGGTGGGGGGGCAAGGGAAGGTCAAACAAGGATTCTGTGGTGGCAACAGACTTCGTCCTTGTTAACTGCTGATGTCAATGGTTGTTGGGATGCCAGTGTCTAGAAAGCCGTAATTGGTGCATAATGAAAACCTGTGGCTCTGTGTAATGAAAAGGCAGGCTTGATCCACCTGCTGGCTTGTATAACATTTTTGATTAATTTTTAGACAAATTTTCAATGCACCCCTGAAGAAACCTCAAGGCACCCCAGGCTGTTTTAAAGGATATACTTTATATACTGCAAAAATTGTCTAATGATTTACCAGTTTTGTCTTCCTGCTCTAAACATATACCTGTGACTATACTGTATTTTCCTCCTGAGAAAAAAAAAAAAAACAAGTGTTTCTTGTGTTGAAGTGCCAAATCCTCAAATATTTGATTCTTTACACACAAATTCCTTGTTTATTTCCCTTAGAGGTGTATAGGCTATACAACTTTACAAGCTAAAAACACATCTATGATCAAGCTTGGTTTGCCTGCCTTTTGTCACTGAGGTTCACCCCTCTGGTGTGGAGTTGAGCACCTGCTATATTGACTTTTATTTGGTTTCTGAAATAACATCCTTAGGGGCTTTATCCTCAGGGCTTGTATACGTGTGGCTTTTGCTTGGCTTTTCATGCCCTATAAAGCTGCAAAAGCAGATTGCAGAAGGAGGTCAGAAGCATCTGTATAGGAACTCAGAATGACAGACTGTATGCATCTGAAAACATAATGCATTTGCCCATAAACACAAGCCCTTCATTTTTCTTCACCACTTAACAAACACAAGGGCCGAGAACAAGCATGCAGCTATTGAAGTGTCAGGAAGCCTAATACAGTATACTTATACTTGTTCTGTAGTAAAGGAAGGATTCAGAACTGAAACAGTTGCTGATCAGTGGCAGATGGTTAAATCGAGTCATCTAATTGACAGCTAACAGGAGTGGGTGCAAAGAGATGTTTAAAGGAGCAGGAACTGCGCACATCTAAAAGTGCCAATAAACTAGAGAGCAATAACACAGGATCCGGAAGATGAGATAGCGGAGGGTGCTAGAGTACGCAATCATCAGTGGTGTACAAAGAACATACCTGGATTTGGTTTCAGGCAGGTTCAGTGAACATTATTGCATTTGTTAAAAACCTTCTTCCATGCAAGTCCCATGAGGCATTGCAAGGCTGACAGTTACAAGCATGACTCCCAAAGGTAGAGGCATGATGGGACTGGAGGGCCACAGGTCGAGCACCCATGTTCTAGGCTAATAGGCAAAAGATTGTCAAACTAATTATACAGAGGGTTAGGGATTCATTTTACCTATTGCAGACCTTTATCCTAGATGAGGATTTAGTATAGATGAAGGGTCTATACCAGACTTTATTTTATATGATGATATAGATGTTAATGAGGGAACAGGATGTCAATGGAAACCCCACACAAAAAAAAAATAAAAGATGGTCTGGGGTCCCCCACCCAAATGTTATACCAAACCCTGCAAGTCTGGAATGGATTTTAAGTGGGAACCCCATGCAAAAAAATAAGAAAAAATAGCATAGAGTCTACACTAAAATCTATACCAGACCTGCATCCGAGCATGCAGCTTGACATACCTGGACTCGTTAATGACTGGAATGGTACCACTGGATTGGTGCAGGGCCAATGTGGTGCCCATATTTAAAAAGGGATCAAGAGTATTTACCAAGTAACTATAGACCTGTTAGTTTAAATTCTATAGTCAGGAAGATATTGGAGTGTTTAAAAAAAGACCACATAGACGAGTTCTTGCTGGAAAAAAATACTTTAAGCAACAGACAGCGTGGATTCATGAAATACAGAAGTTGTCAGACAAACCTGATTTCTTTTTATGAGGAGGCAAGTAAAAGCAAGTAAAGAGGGGTGGCTGTGGACGTGGTATACCTGGAACTTGCAAAAACATTTGACACAGTTCCCCACACACGGCTCATGTGTAAGGTAAAGTCTACAGGCTTGTAAAGATCAATTTGTAAATAGATCGAAAACTGGCTAAAAGACAGAATTCAGAGAGTAGTGGTTAATGACTCTTAAGCCGCGTACACACAGTCAGAATTTCCAACAACAAATGTTCGATGTGAGCTTGTTGTCGGAAATTCCGACCGCGTGTAGGCCCTATCGGACATTTTCCGTCAAAAATTTGAGAGCTGGATCTCAAATTTTCCAACAACAAAATCCGTTGTCGTAAGTTCTGATTGTGTGTACACAATTCCAACGCACAAAAGTCCACGCATGCTCGGAATCAAGCAGAAGAGCCACACTGGCTATTGAACTTAATTTTTCTCAGGTCGTCGTACGTATTGTACGTCACCGCGTTCTTGGCGATCGGAATTTCCGACAACATTTGTGTGACCGTGTGTATGCAAGACAAGTTTGAGACAACATCCGTCGGAAATAAATCCAGGATTTTGTTGTCAGAATGTCTGATCATGTGTACGCGGCATTACTCTGAATGGTCTAAGGTTATCAGTGGTTTACCCCAAAGTTCAGTGCTGGGACCATTACTTTTTAATATCTTTATAAATGATATAGGGTCTGGGATTAAAGTAACATTTCTGTCTTTGCAGATGACACTAAACTATGGAGTGGAATAACGTCCTTAGAGGTTGTCTCCAATATACAATCTGACCTCAATGCACTGTCTAATTGGGCAACTAAGTGGCAAATGAGCTTTAATGTTGATAAATGTAAAGTTATGCACTTGGGGGCTAAGAATATGCATGCATCATACATACTATGGGATGTACAACTGGGGGATCCGTAGTGGAGAAGGATCTGGTGGTTTTGGTAGATCATAAGCTAAATAATAGCATGCCATGCCAAGCTGTGGTTTCCAAAGCAGGCAAAGTCCTTTCTTGTAATAAGAGAGGTATGGACTCAAGAGAGAGAGATATCATTTTGCCCCTGTACAAATCAGTAAGAACTCATTTGGAATATGCAGTTCAGTTTTGGGCACCAATTGTCAAAAAGGATATCGGGGAACTGGAGAAAGTGCAGAGAAGGGCAAACCAAACTGATAAGAGGCATGGAGGAGCTCAGCTATGAAGAAAGATTAGAGGAACTGAATTTATTCACTCTTGAGAAGAGGTGATTAAGGGAGGATATGATCAACATGTACAAATACATAAGTGGTCCATATAGGGAACTTGGTGTTGAGTTATTCACTTTAAAGTCATTACAGAGGTCAAGGGGGCTCTCTTTACGTCTAGAGGGAAAAAAATTGTGCTAGTTCACACCAGTTGCAGTTCTGTGCCCTTTTTTTCTGCACAAAAGTGCTAGTTCACACCAGATGCGGTTCTGTGCCCTTTTTTTCTGCACTTAAGTGATAGTTCACACCAGATGCAGTTCCGTGTGCTTTTTTTCTGCACTAAAAATTCATGCAGTGTTTTCCATGTATTCCAATGGCTCTAGTTCACACCAGTGCAGTCAGTTCCAATCAGTTTCCGGTGCAGAAACTGACCATTAACTGACTAGAACTGACTGCATTGGTGTGAACTGGATCCATTGGAATACATGGAAAACACTCACTGTGCATGCATTTTTAGTGCATAAAAAAAGCGCACAGAACTGCATCTGGTGTGAACTGGCCATAAATCTCCAAATACAGAAAGGTTTCTTCACAGTAAGTGAAATAGACTCCCTCCAGATGTGGTTCTGGCAAGCTCAGTAGATTGCGTTAAAAAAGGCCTAGATTCTTTCCTAAATGTACATAATATAACTGGGTACTAACATTTATAGGTGACATTGATCCAGGGAAAATCTGATTGCCTCTCGGGGGATCAGGAAGGAATTTTTTCCCTGCTATAGCAAATTGGAGCATGCTTTGCTGTGGTGTTTCGCCTTCTTCCTGATCAACTGTGGGTGAAGGATTGTGTATATGGGATTGTATTTTTATTTTTTTTGGTTGAACTAGGACTTGGACTTGTGTCTTTTTTCAACCTGACTAACTAGTTTACTATATAACTATACCAGGAAAGGGAGGAGAATAAGGCTGTGCCCTCCGTTTCTGAACTAAACTAGGTGACATGTCCACAGCATAGGGGAGCACTTCCCTGGCAAAGCACCTTGTCCCCATGTTGTTGAGGATAAGGTTCTCTCCCACACAATTCTGGCCTAGTGTTTGTAGGGGTCTGCAGGTAGGGCATTTATTAGAGTCTGCAAGCCTCATTAACAATAATACCCACTCATTTACAAGAAAAAAAAGATGTAAACCTCTGATTCCTACTGTATCGAATTGTATTGTAATTGTACTGTTTATCCATATGTTGAAAAGCACTGCCTAAACTATTGGTGCTATATAAATCCTGTAAAAAAATAATAATAATAACAAACTGACACTTTTTGACAAGTCATTTAACAAAAAAATTAAGAAAATAAAACTAAATAAGGCCCACAATGTAAATCCATCATCAATCACATCACCCCTCCAGATCAATGTCAACCACAATGAACAATGCTCACTGATGGCAGCTCATCCCTAGTAATCAGAATTATAACGAATCATCCTCTAATCCTCTAAAGATTTTGCTTGGTAGAGATGAAGCTTTAAAAACAGAGAACAGAGAAGTTAAACCCTAATTTTTTTAAACTTATCATTATCATTTTTTTGTTGTATTATGAAAGAATAGCCAAAAAGTGTGATAATCTATAGCAGACACCATAAGGTACCTGCTCTGATCTTTTCTGATACTCCACTAGTGATGTAAGAGAACTGTTAGTGCCCGTTCAGCGCGTACTCGCGCACATGTGCGTGCACAGGCGCACACTCGTGCACATGTGCGCGCACAGGCGCACACACGTGCGAGCACATAGGTGCGCGCATGCGGGCATCAAAGGATGCCCGTGCGCATCAATGCACATGCGTGTGCGCAGCGGACTACGTGTGCGCGTAGGAGCGTGCACACAATGCCAATTGGCGCCAGGCGGCCTATTTAAAGAAGTGCTCTGACCCCAGATGGTTGCTGACTGATCTTCAGCTTATCCTGATACCTGAATCCTGCTGTTTCCTGCCTGATACCTACTGATGAACCTGGCCTGCCTTGACCCTGCCCCTGGATCCTGCTCTGACTCTGACTACCGGTTTCTGATCCTGGCTATCCACTGGACTCCGCTTCTGTCTGCTGCTTGGTATCGCACCGCCTGCCTGTTACCAGACCCGGCTATCCCCGTGACCTTGCTTCTTCCTGCTGCCTTGTACTTCACTGCCCACCAGTTACCGAACCCAGCTTCCTTCAAGACCTTGCTCTTCCTGCAAGTGCCTGCTACTACGGTCCTGCGACCCACTACAGTCCACCTACACATGTTAGTGCTCGAACTAACCACTAGCCTCAGTCTGATCCGGCCTGTGTTCTCCTGAATCAGCACTCCACTCCCACGCATGTCCTGCCTCTCTCACGTGGGATCTTCAGTTCTATTCCAGCTTATCTGAGTGAAGTCCTGCCTTCAGCATACAAGTTCCAACATTCTTAGCATTGCTGTTCCTGTGTCAACTAAACTGCAGAGCACTGTGATCTTGTGGCCAATTTAAAACCTGCAATCAGTAACAATGCAGTGTGTTACACACACATTATAGCAGTAGACAGTACTAGAGCAAAGCTCCCAACTGTCCCTGATTTCGAGGGGCTGTCCCTGATTTAGAACAAAGTCCCTCTGCCCTTATTTCCTCCTCATCTGTCCCTCATTTTGGTCAGATCTATATAGTTGTATATAAAATGCATTTTTTATCTTTCAAAAAGTGTTTCCCAGTGCTAAACCTTTCATTTAATTACTAAATTGCCGCATTTGCAAATGTTAAAAGCCAGAATAAAAGAATAGTAGTGGTAATAAAACATTTTTTTAACAATTTTTTGTGTGCAGAATTTTCCTTTAAGAGGGCATGGCAGGGGTGTGTCCTATTCCTACATACTTTTGCTAATAGGTGTCCCTCATTTCCATCTCAAAAAGTTGGGAGGTATGCTAGAGCAATGAAAGCAAAAATATACTAATGGCATTTACTTTTCTTTCAATTCAAGTTTAGTATAAGCTTACCCATAACCTATTTAAAAGTTAACAAAGCTATGCTAGCAGGCATGATAAAAAAACAAGCTTTCAGTTCTTACATCCATGCACAAGAGAGAAGAAGTTCCTACAGGGTGATGTGAAAATTGGGTGTGGCTACAAAGCACTGAATATTGAAAGTCTTCTGGGTCTGCCACCATAACAAGCCGCTTGATAAGATGAATAGGTGTGGAAACAATGATTTGATATTGATATTCAGCAGAAGAAAAAGTGTAGTCCCAGATATCAGCAGGCTCAGGATAATTCCCTGAGTGCACTGCAGCCCCCAACATGCCGAGAAAGAGGAGAGGAGGACCGTGAGAGGAGAAGTGGGACCACAAGGCTGTTGAGTGGAGGGAGCCAGAGAGAAAGTGCCAGTGATCTGATTCTACCGTATATCCCCCAAGGTAAGAATTTACCTCCAGTCGGGGTGATGAAGGGGAGCAGAGATGCAGGCTTCCATAGAGGTACAGGACCTTATCACTGGCTGCTCCCACTCTGTGCTCCCTTCCACCTGGCTGCTCCCACTCTGTCCTCCCCTCCACCTGGCTTCTCCCATTCTGTCCTCCCTTCCACCTGGCTGCTCCCACTCTGTGCTCCCTTCCACCTGGCTGCTCCCACTCTGTCCTCCCCTCCACCTGGCTGCTCTCACTCTGTCCTCCCCTCCACCTGGCTGCTCTCACTCTGTCCTCCCCTCCACCTGGCTGTTCCAACTCTGTCCTCCCCTCCACCTGGCTGCTCCCACTCTGTCCTCCCCTCTACTTGGCTGCATCCATCCTGTCCTCCCCTCCACCTGGCTGCAACCATCAATACTTTTTCAAGACACTGTGTATTTATGTGTGTGTGTGTATATATAATTGCATTTTTTTTAGTTGGCCCCCCTACTTTTGTCCCTGTCCCCCCATGTGCCCCCCCAAATATGAAAACTGGAGACGCCACTGTCTCTCACTGCCCCCCTGCATCACTGCATATCTATATCTAAAAGAAGACTGCCATCACTGTGCAGGCGCAGGCAGCAGAGAGATGACACCAAAATTTTTGGCAGTGCCCCTCCCGAGACTAGACTCTGGATTCGCCCCTGATGACAAACCTATAAAAATGGACATTCGAGATATAAATGGCCCCAAATACTCAAGTCTCAAAATGTCATGAATCCTTATAATAAGTGCACATGTAGACAATATGCTAATTGTATAACAATACTAACATGAATAGTTAACAGCCCCGGACCATTTGGCAGCCAAAGGACCAGAGGTCTTTTTTCAATTTCGCACTGCACTACTTTAACTGGTAATTGCGCGGTCATGCAATGTTGTACCCAAACGAAATTGGCGTCCTTTTCTTCCCACAAATAGAGCTTTATTTTTATGGTATTTGATTGCCTCTGTGATTTTTATTTTTTGCGATATAAACGGAAAAAGAGCGAAAATTTTTAAAAAAAAAGAGATTTTCTACTTTTTGTTATAAAAAAAATCTAATAAACTCAATTTTAGTCAAACATTTGGGCCAAAATGTATTTAGCCACATGTCTTTAGTAAAAAAAAATGCCAATAAGCGTATATTTATTGGTTTGCGCAAAAGTTATAGCGTCTACAAACTAGAGTACATTTTCTGGAATTTACACCGCTTTTAATTTATGACTGCCTATTTCATTTCTTGAGGTGCTAAAATGGCAGGGAAGTACAAAACCCCCCCAAATGACCCCATTTTGGAAAGTAGACACCCCAAGCTATTTGCTGAGAGGCATGTTGAGCCCATTGAATATTTTTTTTTTTAGTCCCAAGTGATTGAATAAAGACAAAAAATAAAAAATAAAAAAAAAAAAAAAAAAGTTGTCACTAAATGATATATTGCTCACACATGCCATAGTTATATGTGGAATTGCACCCCAAAATACATTTTGCTGCTTCTCCTGAGTATGGGGATACCACATGTGTGGGACTTTTTGGGAGCCTAGCCGCGTACGGGGCCCCGAAACCCAAGCACCGCCTTCAGGATTTCTAAGGGTGCAAATTTTTGATTTCACTCCTCACTACCTATCACAGTTTCGAAGGCCATAAAATGCCAAAATAGCACAAAACCCCCCCAAATGACCCCATTTTGGAAAGTAGACACCCCAAGCTATTTGTTGAGAGGCATGGTGAGTATTTTACAGCTCTCATTTGTTTTTGAAAATGAAGAAAGTAAAGAAAAAAAAAAATTTTTTTTTTCTTTTTTCAATTTTCAAAACTTTGTGACAAAAAGCGAGATCTGCAAAATACTCACAATACCTCTCAGCAAATAGCTTGGGGTGTCTACTTTCCAAAATGGGGTCATTTTGGGGGGTTTTATGCCATCTGGGCATTCCATGGCCTCCGAAACTGTGATTGGCAGTGAGAAGTGAAATAAAAAAATTACACCCTTAGAAAGCCTGAAGGCGGTGATTGGTTTTTGGGGTTCCGTACGCAGCTAGGCTCCCAAAAAGTCCCACACATGTGGTATCCCCGTACTCAGGAGAAGCAACAGAATGTATTTTGGGGTGTATTTCCACATATGCCCATGACAAGTTTGAGCAATATATCATTTAGTGACAACTTTTTGTAAAAAAAAATATATATTTTTTTTTTTTTTTTTATTCAATCTCTTGGGACAAAAAAAAAAAAAATTTAATGGGCTCAACATTGCTCTCAGCAAATAGCTTGGGGTGTCTACTTTCCAAAATGGGGTCATTTGGGGGGGGTTTGAACTGTCCTGGCATTTTATGCACAACATTTAGAAGCCTATGTCACACGTCACCCACTCTTCTAACCACTTGTAGACAAAGCCTTTTCTGACACTTTTTGTTTACATGAAAACATATTTTTTTTTTTTTTGCAAGAAAATTACGTTGAACCCCCAAACACTATATATATTGTTAAAGCAAAGGCCCTACAGATTAAAATGGTGGGTGTTGCATTTTTTTTTTCCACACAGTATTTGCGCAGCGATTTTTCAAACGCATTTTTTGTGGAAAAAATACACTTTTTTTTATTTTAATGCACTAAAACACACTATATTGCTCAAATTTTTGATGAAATAAAAAATATGATCTTAGGCCGAGTACATGGATACCAAACACGACATGCTTTGAAATTGCGCACAAACACGCAGTGGCGACAAACTACATACATTTTTAAAAGCCTTTAAAAGCCTTTACATGATACCACATTAGATTCACGGAGGAGGTCTACTGCTAAAATTACTGCCCTCGATCTGACCTTCGCGGTGATACCTCACATGCATGGTGCAATTGCTGTTTACATATGACGCCAGACCAACGCTTGTGTACGCCTTTGCGCAAGAGAAGGGGGGGCAGGGGTGCTTTTTTTTTTTTTTTTTTTTTAATTTTTTTTATTTATTTAGCTTTTTTATTTTATTTTAAACTGTTCCTTCCATTTTTTTTCTTTGTTATGATTTTTATTGTTATCTCAGGGAATGTAAATATCCCCTATGATAGCAATAGGCAGTGACAGGTACTCTTTTTTTGAAAAAATTGGGGTCTATTAGACCCTAGATCTTTCCTCTGCCCTCAAAGCATCTGACCACACCAAGATTGGTGTGATAAATGCTTTCCCAATTTCCCAATGGCGCGGTTTATATCGGGAGGGGGGACATTCCCTCCCACTGCTTGTAAAAGCAGTCTAGAGGCTAATTACCCGCTAGAATTGCTTTTACATGAAAGCCGATCACTGGCTGAAAAGAATGATACCAAGATGATACCTAAACCTGCAGGCATCATTCTGGTATAACCATTCAAAGTCCAGCAACATACTGGACATATATTGTAATCTTTATTTTTCATGCAGCCTCTTGGCTGAACGAAAAAAAGAGATTGATTGGTGGGTATGCCCACCATTAGAATACCACCCTTCATCCACCCACTTCTAATGATGGGCATACATGCACCATTTATATATGCCGATGCATGGGGGCATCCTCCCACAAAAGTTATGCCATGTACACACGGTTGCACTTTTCCACGGGGCAAGGCTCCGTCGGAATTTCGACCGTATGTACGTGGCATTAGGAGCCAATCGCTCCTCCCCCCCCCTGCTGCCCCCATGCTTCGGCATATATGCTCTTTTTTTTAACTGTGGTGGTGAAATCACCTCCTACAGTGTTGGAGTCGCGTCTTTATGTATCGTGGGAGCAAACGCTGTTGCTGTCAAGATAAATAAATCCGCGTTGCAACTGAATGGCGCACCTGAAAACAAAAAAATGCTTAACACTAAAACACAGTAAACAAAATTACATACCTGAAAAAGCAAGCATGATAAAACATAATAAAACATTGCAGAATAGAATGGAGTAAAACAAAGAGCAACAATAGAGAGAGAACAATAAAACGACAACTATTTTATTTTTTTTTATTTTTTTGAGATTCACAGGTAAAAAAGCTCCTGACTGAAGCGACTGAATCAAAACGCTACCACAAAAAAACTGTTAGCGATCGCAGGGATCAGGCCTGACTCTGCGAACGCTGCAGTTATGTGTGCTTAGTGTTTTGTAAGTGACAGTGATCGATCGATACTGCACTTGGGTGGGCTGGGCTGGGCTGGGCGGGGGGGAAAACGCAGGTGCTAGCAGGTATCTGGGCTGATCCCGCTAACAATGCGTTTTTTTTTGGAACCCTAAACTGCTGGGACGCTAGTATAGATCTGATCAGATCAGATATTGATCTGTTCAGATACTGTACCACTAAGGGAGGTGTATGCTTTGTGCGTGGGTGTTTGCGGTACTGGCACTAACCTGGGGCGACGCAGACCTTATTTGACCCTAAAACCTAATTGATATCACCCGCCGGGCGATCAGGGGGTTAAACCGTTATTGGGTAATAAATGGCGGGTGCCCTGACAGTATAAAAAACAAACTATCTAACCAGCGTCACCCGTAACAGTTATACGGTGAAAACTGGTGAAAGGGTTAACTAGGGGCAATCAGGGGGTTAAAACCTTTATTAGGTATTATATGGGGGTACCTGACGCTATATAAAAACCTGACGGGGAACCTAAATAACTAACTAACTGGCTAACCAGCGTCACCAGTGACAGTTATACAGTGATCACTGGTGAAAGAGTTAACTCTAGGGGCAATCAGGGGGTTAAAACCTTTATTTAGGTTGTAATATGGGGGTACCTGGCCTATAAACCTATTTATGAACCTATATAAACCTGGCGGTTACCTAAAAAAAAAAACTGGCTACCTAGCGGCACCAGTGACACTAATGCAGCGATTAGAAAAACGATCGCTTAGTGACACTGGCAAAAGGGGGTGAAAGGGTTAACTAGGGGCAATCAGGGGGTTAAAACCTTTATTTAGGTTGTAATATGGGGGTACCTGACCTATAAACCTATTTATGAACCTATATAAACATGGCGGTTAACCTAAAAAAAAAAAAATGGTTACCTAGCGACACTAATGCAGCGATCAGAAAAACGATCGCTTAGTGACACTGGCAAAAGGGGGTGAAAGGGTTAACTAGGGCAATCAGGGGGTTAAAACCTTTATTAGGTAATATATGGGGGTACCTGACGCTATATAAAAACCTGACGGGGAACCTAAATAACGAAATAACTAACTGGCTAACCAGCGTCACCAGTGACAGTTATACTGTGATCACTGGTGAAAGGGTTAACTCTAGGGGCAATCAGGGGGTTAAAACCTTTATTTAGGTTGTAATATGGGGGTACCTGACCTATAAACCTATTTATGAACCTATATAAACATGGCGGTTACCTAAAAAAAAAAAATGGTTACCTAGCGACAGCAGTGACACTAATACAGCGATCAGAAAAACGATCGCTTAGTGACACTGGCAAAAGGGGGTGAAAGGGTTACCTGGGGGGCAATCAAGGGGTTAAACCTTTATTAGGGGGGGGTGGGGGGCTACCTTGGACCTAAAACTAACTGCCCTGACAGTTATTACAGTCACACTGACACTAAATGCAGTGATCAGTAAAAAAATGATCACTGCAATTAGTGACACTGTGACTGGGGGGGGAGGGGGTGATCTGGGGGGTGATCAGGGGGTGACAGGGGGGTGGAATATGTGCCTATGTGTACTGGTGTCAGTGTACTGTTGTGCACTAACCTTTACATGTTGTCTCCTCGGCGTTCCGGTCACATAGACCGGCGCACCGAGCGTGACATCACTTCCTCTGCCTGTGTTTTGATTGACACAGACAGAGGAAGCATCTGATTCGCCAGGAGCGATCGCGAGGGGGTGGCCAGAAACCACTGGCCGTCCCCTCATCCCGGATCGCTCCTGAAGCGATCCCGACCGTCCCCGCCGGCCGGGGGGGGGCGATCGGACCCCCCACGCGCCTGAAGAATGGCACGTACAGGTACGTGATTCTGCCTGTACGTGCCATTCTGCCGACGTATATGTACATGGGGCGGTCGGGAAGTGGTTAAAGGGGAACTAAAGTTACACTGTTGTTTGCTGCGAGTGAGAAGGTTGTCTTTTCTGGAATAAAATACACTTACCTGCCTGTCTGCAGGTAAACTGAGCTGCACATGCACATCTCAGCTAACAGCGGCCAGCCCAATCTTTGTGTGCAGGAACTATGGCCTCCTGTGCATGCCAAAAACCAGCATATAGCAAAAGATGGCAGCACTGATGAGAATTAGAACCCTTAGTGGAAAGGTGAGTATAAACTGCCATTAGTTTAGCTTTAAAACTGATGACTAAAAGATGTCATTAATAGCTCCCACTCAGGGCCGGTGCTACCACTAGGCAAACTAGGCAGCCGCCTAGGGCGCCATGATGCCTAGGGGGCGCCCGGCCACTGGTTTTTCTACTCTCTTCTCTCTGCCGCAAGCAACTTAAGCCCCATACACACGCTCGGACAATCCGCGGACCAGGTCAGTCGGACTTTGTCCGACGTACTTTGTCCGATGTTGGCATTGCGTACACACGGTCGGACTACGTTGTCGGAATATCCGGTCCGGAAGAACGTCGTGACGTAAGTCGTCGTCCACGAGATTACAAAAGGGAAGTTCAGCACCACGTCAGGCACCCGTTGGGCTCCTTCTGCTGATCCCGTGTTTATCGAGAGTTAGTGGAAGTTTGGTGACTTAAGATTCGCGCTTCTCAGTTTTCTGACTCAGATCGTTACTGCTCTTCAGTTTGTGCTTGTCGTGCGTATCTGTTTATTAGTGCGTGTAGTCAGTTCGCATTTGTTGGTCATTGCGGCCTATATCTTGATATAGGACGCTTTGATTTGCACTGCTTATTGTCTGCTCGTTGCTGGTATTCACTTCGTTCTTTCAGGCCTTGCTGTTTATCGGTGCTTTCTGTTTGTCCGTTCTGACCAGCCGACCTTTTGTGACCTTCTGAGCGATGTTTCCCGTGCGTACTCGTCGCCGAGTTCGTGCTGTACGCGGAATTGGTGTCGGGCTTTTAGCTTTGACCCAAGACCCGTCCATGAACAGAGTGACGAGGAGTATGTGGACCAAGAATTGGTTGCTTCAGCGTGACCAGTTCTCGCACATGCCTTTGCTTCGTGAGATCCGGGAGAATAATCCTGATGATTTCAGGAACTTTCTCAGGATGACGGACCCCGATTTTCACCGTCTTTTGGCTTTGCTGACCCCCTTTATCAGCCGGCAGGATACCTGCATGAGACAAGCCATTACTCCGGAGCAGAGGCTTTTTTGCCACGTTGAGGTACTTGGCGACAGGGAGAAGTCTTCAGGATTTGAAGTTCTCTTCAGGTATCTCTCCCCAGGCCCTGGGAATCATTATTCCAGAGACCTGTTCTGCCATCATTCAGGTCCTGCAGGAGGACTATATTAAGGTAACATTTCTACTTTACTATTCCCTTCTATGTATGCTCTGTTTGCTAATGACTTGTATTTTTGACCTCCTTCCCTAATTACCATGATTGCAATATGTTCTAATATGCTGTGCCCCTTTTCTCCTTCATGCATTTTTCCCTTCACTTACCTCACCAGCATGCTCTTCTGCCCCAATAGACACCTATGGCCTAGTCACTTAAGCAATGTCTTTTGTCTGCTGCATAGTATTGTTTGCCCCAAAACACCCCCTAAAATATGCACAAATGTTTGCTGTGTGGTTTACTTCATGTAGAGCCCCCTTTTTTTTGTTCTTTTGGTGGGGGGGGGGGGGGCAAACTCATTAGGAACCCCCTCCCCCAACTGCTCTGTCAGATGGTACCAATCCTTTATCTGCTGGCTTTCCCAAGGTCCATACACACTATATACCTACCTCTTTATAGTGCGCATCTTTAGGGATGAATTCAGCAAAGCATGTAGTGCAAGGGACTGCCTCCATACATTCCATTTCCTATTTTTTTGTCTTCTTTCCCTCCTATTAGCTTGCTTGGTAATTTAATAATGTCACACTGTGCCTGCCTTTTTTGGGGGGGGGGGGGGGGGGGGGGGGGGGTTTGAAATGTTATTTGATCTTTCCTGTGGCCTGCCAATAGTGTTAAGTACAGAGGGTCTGGCCAAACTAGCCCACATTATTGAGCCATTTGCCAATCAATGAAGTGCAGAGGGTTAGCTGTCCACCACCCCCCCCCCCAAAACCCCTAGTTATTGCCAATGGCCCATCAGAAGTGGGGGGATTGATGGGGGGGTGAGTAATCTGTGAAGGGGAGCCTCTACTTTTCTGTGCAAATACTTTCCAGCCTCCAATTTTAGACAATGCTCTTGTTCCAAGATGTTGATTGTCTAATCTGCTTGCAATGTTTAGGTGCAAAGTGACTAATTTTTTTTTTCTTGTTTCACTCCACAGTTCCCTTCCACGCCACAGGAATGGCAGACTGTGGCCTCCCACTTTGCCAGCCGTTGGGACTTTCCTAACTGCGGAGGGGCAATTGATGGGAAACACGTCCGCATCGTCCCACCGCCCAACTCGGGGTCCTACTATTATAATTATAAAGGGTTTAATAGTGTAGTGATGTTGGCGGTGGTGTCGGCAACATACGAGTTTATGTATGTGGACGTGGGGATGAACGGCCGGATATCGGATGGTGGGGCCATTACGCACACGGAGTTCTACTGGCGTCTCCAAAGTGGCAGTCTGTGCTTGCCACCTCCAGAGGAGAATGCCGAAGGACTCCCCTTCGTCTTTGTCGCAGATGAAGCGTTTGCGTTGACTCCCCATGTGATGAGGCCGTTCCCGATGAGGACCCTCACCCCGGACCAGAGGGTCTTCAACTACAGGCTGTCCAGAGCCAGAAGAGTTGTGGAGAACGCTTTTGGCATCCTGGCCAGCCGCTTCCGCCTGTTCCTGACGGCATTTAACTTGGCGGAATACAAACTGAACCACATAGTTCTTGCCTGTTGCATATTGCACAACTTCCTCAAAAGACATAACAGGAACTATGTGGTGCCCGTTGGCCCAGATGTGGAGGGCCCTCCAAATGCCGAACTCACAGCCCTTCGAGTGGCACGTCCAGGCTTGCCCCCTCTAAATGCCCGTGTGGTCCGGGACCAATATATGCAGTACTTTGTGGGTAGGGGGGCCATTGCTCTGCCTGACGATGTGTGAGAGGCATTTTTTAATAAATCTGATATTTTAACCAACCTATGATTTCATGTCATTTCAGTCTTCTTTTTAGCTTATTTTACTTTGACATTTTTTCCCTTTGCCTTCGACAGTGGGAATGCACTTTCTGGGCAAAAGGAGGTAACAGTCTCTTCTTCCCAAAAAGATTATTCTCATGTTGTGTGTTTGCTACCTAATCTTTGGTCTAGAGAAGGTTTGTACTGCATAACTGACACCCAAAATACTCCTTTTCATCACCAGGTCTGACATGTGTGTATTCTCCAAAATGCTGTGCTCCGTGTTTTCGTACAAAGCACTGTGGGTGTCATTTACATAAGTCAAATCCGCTATGCTCTACAAGTGCATTGAAAAAGTTCCCCGGGAAAGAAAATTGGAGTGCAAAGTGGATTTGCCTTTAGTAAATAACACCCATTGCCCCCCATATCCTTTTCATTTTACATACATAATGCATTGTGTTTTTTAAATAAGGAAGCCACACATTTAGAAAAATAAAAGTTTACTAGGAAAACATTCCCAAGTGCGTTTACAATCTTCACGCCAAAACTGACAACATCTTGGTTATTTACAACATTGTTTACAAACATTCCGCAATTGGTAAAACCAGGCATGGAGCAAAACAGAACCTAGGAACTTGGAAAGTTCAACTTTGTAAAGTGAAGACAAGATCAGACATGACTATATGTTCAAAGTGTGTTTGATCTTGCCTTCATCACATGGGGGGGTCACCCCCGAAAAGTGGAAATTTGGAACATGCACACAATTTGGGACTGAAAATGGTCATTAGATGGTAAAACACATGCCTAGAAGCTTCAAAAGTGCCATTTTCCATCATGGGGATGAATGGACGTTTTTTGGGGGTGCAACCCCTTCACCACAACCACTTTCGTAGTTCGTAAAGTGTTTGCACCCCCAAAAAAACGTTGCCATTCATCCACCATGGTGGGAGCTAGCACATGTGGACACAATGTGTGCATGTTCCAAATTTCAGACAGTTTTTAAGTTGCAAATGTGTTCTGAAGCTGGCACAAATGTGTGTTAATTACTTGGTGCGTTTTCATATTTTTCCTAAAATATCAATGATGTTCTTCAATTTTTGTTGAACATCATTGATGTTTTGCTTTATGTAATCTAGATCTCTATTGCAGACCATTATCTCTCCGATGAGTACGTGGGCACTCTCTGTGGTAAAGTGCGATTTTTCTTCCACAACATCCACGTCACCTAAAAACCACAAACAAACAAAAATGGGGTGTTGGAAATGAGGCAGCCATACATGGATTAGCTTACCAGTAGCTGTGTTCTCCCACACTCACCTGTTGTGGTGACAATTTCTCCAAGTTCGATGATCTCTCCTTCCTCCTCCTCCTCCTCCTCTGCTTCTGCTCTTTCCCCTTTTTTGGTAGGTGTTGGTTTGGGGGTTTCCTCAGACGGCCCAAGTTTTCGCTCCCCTATGAGAATGTCCAAAAGGAAGATTTAGCAACACAAGCTATTGAGGGCAGAAATAGGAAATGACAAACATTGCTTGAAAGTGACGGACACTATTTTAGTTTGGCCAGTTACAAATGTCAACTACATGAATGAAGTCACTTTGTAAAGGTGCTAAACTGACTAGCTTTTTGGTAGAAGTTTGTGTGATGGAGACCCCCCTCTAGTATCCACTGGAGCACATGTGTGGAAAAGCATAATAAAAAGGGGGTTTGGGTGTCCCAGCACTAGTGCTCTAGAGTCCAGATGGGTAAACAGCTACTGAGTGACCTCTCCTTTACATTGAATAAATTGGCTTTACATTCTTGATGACATTTCTAGTGAGAACAAACTTCCTTTCCCCAAAAAAACACCAAACATCGTATTATAAGTGGCCGAACGATCGAGGTTGCGTACGATCGAATGCACACACACACGACCATGACAGTGGCAGAAAGATCGAGGCTGAGTACGATCGAATGCACAGACGAACCTGAAAGTGGCCATTTTGGAATGTACAACTTGGTAAAAATCAAAACACAATGGAGCAGTATGCAAGCAAGAAATCAAACACAAAACACAACTACTTACTTTTTTGAAGAATTCTCTTGATCTTTCTGTACTGATCGGCCTCCCTCAGTTTCAGGTCTGACCAGCGTTTCCTGAGTTGCTCCTTGGATCGTTGTACCCCAAAATTATTGTACAGCCTTCTCACAACTTTAGACATGATCTTGGCCTTGCGGACATTGGGGTTGAGGTAAGGCCCATACTTCCCATCATAGTCGCTCCTCTTTAATATGTCCACCATCTCCAACATTTCTCCAAATGACATATTGGAGGCCTTGAATTTCAGGTTCCGGGATCGGGACGTTTCTGCCTCCGGACTTTCCTCGTCCTCCTCCTCGTTGGTGGGATATTTGTGGCGCACCTGCTGTGTCCCCGCCATGTGCTCTCCCCACTACGCCGTAAAGAGAAGGGGTGGGGAATAGACGAGAAAGATCGTCAGGGGCGGGCGGAGTTTGAAGCATGCGCAGTGTATATAAAACGTCACACGCCTGTGTCGTAGCCACGATCTGGGAGACGAGGGGAGAGAAAACTCACACGAGACGATCGCTACAAACGAAGGTACAATTTAACGTTGGTACATAACTAGCCTAGACTGATTTGAACTTGAGGCTTCTTTATGGAGAAGATTAGGAGAGTTTAGCCTGACATAATTTATAGGGTTTGGTGTGTTGTTGTGTCTTGCAGAGATTGATATGAAGGGATTCAACGACATGAGTTTTCTCCCCCTCTTCATTGCCAAATACAGGGATTTTCCCATATTGTGGCAGGGTATACACCCACATTACACCAACAAACCAAAGAGGCACGCAGCCCTGGAGGAACTTGTGGAATTTGTCAAGCCAAGGTTCCCCACGGCAACTGTTGATGATATTAGAAAGAAAATTGGCAGCCTGAGGAGTGCGTATATCAGGGAGAGGAAGAAGGTCGTGAAGTCTGAGGAAACTGCAACTTCAGCAGATGAGGTCTATGTCCCCAAGCTCTGGTACTATCAGAGTCTCCATTTTCTGAAGGACCAGGCTGATGTCACGGAGCCAACCTCAACTCCTCCTTCCACGCTTCCTTGCGCACAGCCCACCCCTGATGAGGCTTCCGAGGAGCAACCTGGGCCTTCCAGTCTGGAAGAGGTGGAGGAGCCCAGCTTGTTCCAGGTATAGTAGTTTTGTTACCATTTATGGGAATAATGAATGATGTTCACTTAATTCAGGATCGCCAATTGCTTAGTTCCTAACGTGTTTGACATATCAACAGACAGTGGTGTGGGAGACATTTGGGGCCAGAATCTAAACTGCTGGGCTGAGAATTGTATGGTTTTCTATTTGTAAACATTTTGCACCAGTCACTAGATGAGAATTGTGTGTGTTTGATGAACAAATAACTGAAACTATGTCCCTTTTTCCTACACAGGAAGACCTCAGCCAGGAGGTGGCTGTGGAAGGTGGCAGTCAGGAGGAGGCAGGGGTTAGTGGCAGCCACCAGCTGGGTAGTGGCAGCCAAGAGGGGGCTAGGCCTCGGAGCCTGACTGACACCCAAACCCCTCCCCTCCGCCCTCCGTACAAAAGGGCGAGAAGGGGGGGTTATGCGGCACAGTCAGCGCTCCGGATGATCAGAGAGGCTTCAGACTCCCTACATGCCACACCCGCCGACGAGGAGACCTTTGGCTCGGTGGTTGTCACAAAAATGATGGGTATGGAGGTGGGGCAACGCAACATGTGTGAGGGGCTCATCCTCCATGTCCTAAATAAGGGTAGGGCTGGGGAGATGACCCCAGTCACACATGTTTGCCATAGTTACCATGCTCCGCCTCCTCCTCCTCCTCCTCCTCCTTCTGCCACCCCACCAGCACGACAGCCACAGCGTGGAAGGAAGCGTGGAAGGAAGACCTGAGAGTGACGACCTGCAATCAGTCTGGTGTGAGAGAAGATGGAGCCTCTTGTAGTACCAGAGCCTGGGGACCTAGATGGCATCTGCTGCAGTTCCGGATACTTTGGACTTCACGACCAGATTGCACTCCCCTTAATATACGTACTCCTCAGGCCCCCAATTTTCTACGCTTGGACAATGATGGTTGCCGTGGGGGGCCAAGACTTTGCAAATTCCCCAAGTTTCACCATGGCTGCGTTCCTCTTTGGTTTGTTGGTGTGACCTAAATAAAGGTTTTTTTGATTTGAAATAATCATTGACTATTGTGTTTTACTTTGCTACAATGACAGTTTTTCTTTGAGTAGGCTGGTACATTTCACTAATCCTAAAGTAGAATTAACAAGGGGCAACAACAACAAACAACCTCCTAGTAAATTTAAGCAAGAAATACAAATGTAAATAATGTGTTTTTGGTAATTTGAGACACACAACCCCCCTCCAAAAAAAAAAAAAAAAAAAACATTCAAATATGTATTCCCCAAAAAAAAAAAAAAAAAAGACAAATCATGGTAAAAAAATAACAAAGATTCTTTTCCGTTCAGAGTAAAAATAAACATGTAGTGTATAAATGCTGCAAAGTAATAAAGAAGTAAGTTTGTGAGAAGTGCGGGTGAATAGGAGCAGCTAAAACATGTCATTCTTGTTGCATTGTAAAGAAAAAGAGAATGCGCTGCATTAAAGACATTTTAACATTGCAGCGTGACGAATGTGCTGTGTCGATTAGGAAAGGTAGTTTTACCTGACCGAGCGCTTCCGTCACAGAATTTCTTCTGAGCATGCGTAGCACTTTGTCCGTCGGACAAGCGTACACACGCTCGGATTTGGTGTGATCGGGAAATCTTTCCAGCAGGAGATAAGACTTTGTCCGACGGACAAACCGACGAACACTGTCCGATGGTGCATACACACGGTCTGATTTTTCCAGCAGGAGATCCGACCGTGTGTATGGGGCTTAAGTCTCAGCATCAGCATGCAGCCGTCCTTCCGTTCACAGATAGTGTCAGAGGCGCAGCGGCAGTGAAGGACAGACCGACGAACACTGTCCGATGGTGCATACACACGGTCTGATTTTTCAACAACCTTGTCCGATCGGACCAAATTGATGAAAAAGTCCGACCGTGTGTATGGGGCGTTAAAAAGGTGGGGTTTACATGGGCACGGAAAAGGGGGTGGGGTCAGGGGTGGAGTGAAGGGGGGCGGCAAAATTAGGTTTCGCCTAGGGTGTCAAAAATCCTTGCAACAGCCCTGCTCCCACTTAACGTTTTTGTAATGATCCATGCATTACTAAAAGCTGAATTTTAATCTGCGGATATTTTGACTTCTATAGTTTTCCCTCTTATCAACATAACAATGACATTTCTAAATAAAAATGAAAGGGGGCTATATATAACTTCTTGATAATGTCGCTGCACTCTTTATCAATACTCCTCTCAAAAAGCCCTCAGCTCTAGTGTACGCAATGGGTTGACTCTTGGGAGGAATTATGTAAATGTAGCGCCCTGCTCCTAATGAGCAGACGCTTTTATTTTTGTAAATTTAAAGTTGTCTGAAGCTGCAGTTTGGCTCAGACTAATTATGCTAAAGTTCTGGTTTCTGTAACAGTTTAGCTGGGTTGTGCTAGTTTCCACTTGGCCGTGGGTGTTGCTGTCGCCACCGGTAAGTTTTGGAAATGCAACAGGCTAAATGCATTGGGTACCCCTTTTACTCATAAACAGCCCGGTGGGAGTGGTCTGCCCGCTGTGCATTCTGGGTAAGGTTATTTAAGGTACAGACGCCATTTTTTGGGGTTCGTTATCCCAACCTCATGGCCCTCCTGGCCTAAGGTGTATGCTGCCTTACTCTATGTCTTGGGTCGGCTGGCCTGAGGCTTCGCAACTGAAGGGTAGGCCCAGAAGTCTTGGGGCATACCGATCCAGGGGTGGTTCTGTGCTGTCTTGCCTGCGGGGAGAAGCCAAGTGACTGGAGGATCCAGGGGAGGACTTTTTCAGTAGAGGACCGAGCAACAAGGCTGGTATCTCTGGAAGAGCTTGGAGACTCAGTTGGAGGACGCATCCCCAGTCACCTACCACACAGTACCGCCCGGACCGGCTGAAAGAAACTGGTACTGTGTGACAGTTTTTTAACTTTGCAACAAGTTGCTGGTTGTGCCTTCCTGTGGCAGAGGAATTCCGTTAAATTGACAAGTCTGTGGCAGAGACTTTGACCGAGAATCTCATCGGCTGCTAGGTCAGTGAGAGAGGCTTATCCGGTGGTTGCCAGCCTGTGGATCAAGGAAATACCTCTAACCCGCAAATTACAAGGTACCTGAATTCCCCTTTACCCTCTATCCCTCTATTGCAAAATGTTCTTTCAAATAAATCTTTGGAAAAAGGACTAAGTGTCGGAGCCAATATTCTTTAATCAACTCTAAAACGGGACCTCTAGGACGGACACAGTGAACAGGTGAGGTAACGGTAAGCCCAACAAAGACCAGCAGCTCCTTCGGGGGTCAGTGCTACATAAATATGAAAATGCCTTGATGGGTGTTAATCAGTCTGGAGGAGTGGTAATGCTGAGCCTCTTTGATTGTAAGGGGCAGGAAAGGGTCAGTAAGTCTGGGAAAAAAAATGGCTAGATGTTGATGGAGGTTAATCAAATTAATCTGATTTGCTGCAGTTTCTAATGCACACTGTAAGAAGCTCACAGTGTGCAGAAAAAAGGCAGAGTAAGCAATTTCAATACAGGAGAGGAACCTGTGCAATGTGCAAAACTGAACTTAAGGCTGGAGTTCAGCTTTAAAGTGTTTCTAAACTCACAACAGTAAAATCAGTCTGTATATGCAGTAAAGCATGCTTGTTATACCCACTGTGCAACTTAAGGGGTTAATCCTCCGAATTGTGTAAAAAGGCTGTTTGATTCTGTCTTCTCTGATCCTTCCCTTCTTCCACTGTCCCCAATCCATCTGCTAATAGTACAGAGCCTTGGGGACACTGTGCACATGCTCAGTTTTGTGCGTATTGATACAGAGTTTTTTCTTTTCTTCTTGGGAGGGTGCATGTAATAGGCTTGGGACCAATCAGCCTCATAGGACAGTCAGAGTAGAATGAAAACTCCTCCTGCAAGTTTGAACCAGACGCTGATAGAAGTCGCAAGACTGCTATATACTGACATTGAGAAAAAGTATTTAACAGTTTATAAACTGTTCTATTTTTAACTAAAAGAATTGCATTTCCATGTTCTGTGTACTGTGGGAGACCAGATATGGTGAATGCAGGGTCCTGGGTTTAGTAACACTTTAAAATATTAAACTATTTACTAATAATGCTGCTAATGTGAAAATATGATATTTTGTTAAGCATTGTTCTGGGAGATAAATATCTACCATTTTGAATTAATAACGCATGTTAAAACATTATTTTTAGGTAATGACTGAAATTCATCACTGATTTGGTTTCGCCCATACAGCTGAGGAAAGACATGTGTGATATGGAGAGGTATACACACAAATATAAGGAGAGTTTACATGTAACTTAAAGCAAATCCTATTTCTAGTTTTAGTTAAAGTGTGACAGGTTCAATACCTCTGTCAACATTTTTTGCTGTCTATTTTTATGTCTTTTGACAGGTTTCAGATATAACAGGAGGTGAGAGACAATCCCCCTATTTCCTGCTATTTGCTGGGTGTCAGGATGGAAAAGATTCTCCCACTCAGGACACATTTTACTATGAAACACATTTTCTGGAAGACTGAAAAGAGAAGTGGAAGCTGTCTATGTTCCAGCAGAGGATATTTCTGCTTACTTGCTGTCCAAATGACAGGTGTCAGAGAGAATAGAAAGAGACAAGAGACGCAAACCTAACTCTTCCCCACTATATTCAAAACTAAAAATAAAGTTTACTTCGTGTTGGACTTTAACAGTACAACATATGGAATACATTTAAATAAATGTCTTTTTATTAAATTTAATTTTATATAATTGTTATTTGTTTGCGTATTTTATATACAGTACGTTACTATTAACCATGTTATGTATTTAGGTATATATTTTAGAATACTTCTGCATATGTATTTGTACCTATAACAAATCTCATATATTTCTCAAAAAAAAAACACTGAGCCTTTACCTGGTAATAAAAAATTTAATTAAGATTTTTCACCACGTAAAAAGTTTATTAAAAGTGTCCTCAGAAGATTTGTTCCACTTCCACATGGTAGTGTTAAATTATGCATCATGATATTTGTATCTCCCATTTCAGGATGCGACAGAAAGAGTTTGAACAGTGGATGTTTACCGCTCCAATGTAGTTGATTCTTACTGCTCCTTAGTGGCTTTTTCTTTTTTTCCTTTAACTACTCAGAACACCACTGCAAGCAACGCATAACTCAAACGAAGGTATTAAAAATACAAAAAGAGGTACTCAATTATATGGATTGGTAAGGCTTAATATTGCAGTTCCAAAATACACTGAAAAAAAGACATGATAAATGATTTGCATAAAAACTAGTTTTAGGCAATCAGGTTTAGTGTTTTGTTTTTTTTTAAATCAGAAACAAAGACTAGGGTGAAAATGACTCTCTTAAATGAGCTTTATAGCAAAACCCTTTCCCTGTTCTTCACACTTAACAGCATATTGATTGCTAGAAAATAAGTGTCCTTATGTGTAAATCCTAACAATTAACTTTTCATATTTGCTTCATATTGGTTTATTTCATGTTATTTTGTTATTTTAATATTGAAAGGGTTTTGCTGTGTCTGTTGGATACAGTACGTGCAAAAAAACCTGGTGATCCTTAAAGGAATCTAACAAATTATCTGTGCGGTGTTATCTTAAGCATTGTTATCAGGCCTGCTCATTCCACCTATGATATCTACAGAACTCTACCCCACATGCTATGGAGAGAAGGAGAGGTGCTCTGTAGCCTTAAAGCAGAGCGCCACCCAAAAGGGGAAGCTCTGCTTGTTTGCTTCCTCCCCCCTCTGCTGCCACATTTGGCACCTTTCAATGGTGGGGTGCCCTGGAAGTTCAGCCCCCTTCCTCCTTCCCCAGTTGCCGGGCCATTCACAAAGCGTAGTGCACTTCATGCATGCGCAGTAGGGAACTGGTGGTTGAAAAATCGGCTGGGGTGCCAACATCGTGGGATCCCTGGACAGGTAAGTGTCCTAATATTAAAAGTCAGCAGCTACAGTATTTGTAGCTGCTGACTTTTAATTTTTTGGTGGGGTGGGGCTGGAGCTCCTCTTTAATCAATCACAAAATACTAAAGCACATGGGCTTTTAAGGCACTAGGTATCAAATAATGACAACCACACATTAACATACATCATTTTATTTTTACATATATATAAAAGATTATATATAAAAAACATTAAAAAAAGGAGGGGAAAAGATTTTGAATCATTAGTATAGGTGTACCCAAAACAAATACCCAGTCCTCAACAAGCTATTACAATTGTAAGTCAAAATAAGGAACTGCTCTGTCCAAAAATGAACGATGTAGAGTGCTATAAATACATTAATTCTATACAAAAGAGGGAGGAAAAGAGGGTCACCAATGATATCTACGCATTTCACAGTCCAAGCTGCTTCATCAGGAGAAGTACATATCATAAGCTATATTACAATCTATAAAACAAAAAACAGTAATTGTATACAATAGTAGTATAACAATATAGATACACATATACATCACATTACCACTTAATTTTCCTACCCAAGATGCATGTGGCTATCCAGGTGTAATCATCAGCCCAAGATTTCCCAGAGGGGGAGAGACACCCAGGGAACCATGCTTCATCCCCAAAACAAGACCACTGGAGCAGACTAGGCAGACTGGACCATCACCTCGCGAACCTCCAACATTTGCAGCGTACCCTACATGGTGGTAGAAATATATAGTATCCAGCAAAATACTGTGAAATGTACATTCCTAATTATAACATAAATACGATGTACTACCATTTACAATCAGTCTTTGCAGTCAATAATTACTAATATATACATCAAATACACCAGTAATATCCCCTTAAAACTATTCAAATTCCACTGCTGACTGTTTACAACCAACCGTCGAGTATCTGCTCACTCCGCCGCGGAGTGAGGAGATACTCGATACAAGCGCCTGATCGTTACATAAAGCGTTGGTTGTTTTTTCAACAAATGTGAGTGAGAATATCCACTCTTGGAGATTGTCATTATTAATAGCATTGTGCAATGATGTGCTATTCTTTTGCTTTTGCCCCTATGTGAGCACCACCATACACTGAAACACTGAAACCCTGATAAAAAAACGGAAAGAAGTCGGCAGGAATCTGAGTGAGGGATTTTTTGAAATAGGATTGCTGTGAACTGGCTGTTTCATACTCAGGTGGCGTCCTTTGAATATTGCTTTCACACAGAGGAATATATTTATATGCAAGAATTAATTTTATCACTTTAATCGCCCTTAACTTTTTTAGTGAATTTATTTATATTAATTTAAAGTACGGTATGTGATGATTATTACTTTATTTTTTCATGAAGATTCTTATATTTAAAGCTATTTGATTCTTATTAATTTTTCACCCAGAATCAATTCATAATAATTTAAAGCTATTTATGGTTATATTTATCACGGATGTTTGTAGCATTTTAAGTGATTATAACCATACAGGATCTGCGTTTTATTACCACTGTGTCATAAGTAGGAGGTTGAATTTAGCGCACTGTTATTCCTTTTATCAACTTTTCTATGGTGTCAGATCACTATTTTAATGGTTGCAGCTTTATTCATTTATTTATCTGTTACTTTAACCATCTTTAGATTTTCTTATCAGCGCTCTAGTATTTTTACTTCAAGGTTCTATACATGGTACAAATGTGCCACTTTACAGGCAGACTAAGGGGACCCCCCGGGCATTATATTTAAAGTTATTTTTAATTATTATTGCTTCACTTTAAGCATCATTAAAATCACTGTCACCAGAGCAAACATAGTGCCACTGCACTGATCATGTAAAGTGTCTAGCTGCTCTGAAATGACTGTATTTTGGCACAGCCAGCCATTGCCTTCAATTACTACCCCAGAGGTGCAATGTCACCAGACCAGTGGAGCCAGTCATAGCGTCCCCAATCACTACCACACCAGTCCCAGTGTCACCATAAGGCCTCATTCACAAGTGCAGTGCTTTCTAAAGTGTGTCTACTCACTTTCTGCTTTAAATCCTTGGCTTCCCCATTCACTTGAAAGTTTTTAGGGAGTATAATACCTGCCACTGCTGTGAAGCAAAGCATTACAGCTGCAGTATGTGTACACCCCAGGCCGCTGCCTCTAAAGCTAAAGTAGGGAGCAGGTGGGGGGGGGGGTAACACGTGGCTCTCTAAAAAGCGATTATTTTCCTAAATTTGTAAACCAAAATAGGTTTTTTTGCAAAGGAAGATTTTTTCACAATTTTCAAACTTTTTTTCTTTTATATAGTACAAAGTATAAAACCCAGTGGTGACTAAATACCACCAAAAGAGAGCTCTTCTAAACGTGATATAAAATGTATTTGGGTACACTGTTGCATGACTGAGTAATTGTCATTCAAAGTTTGACAGCGCTGGAAACGGAAAAATGGGCTGGACTGGAGGCAGGTATAACAATCGAGTCTTCAAGTGGTTAAATAATACAGTCTTACTTAGTAGTCTTTTAAAGATACATACTGTGCACTGGTGTTTTAAAGTTATGCAAGTCCTTATTGAATGTCTATTAAGGATAAAACTGCTTTGTAACTTGGTGAATTTGGTTGTGTTTATGTCTGACCAGCCACAGTACATATACATACAGTATACAGTACAGTCCATACAGCTGGGTGGCACGTGCAGGCAAAATCATGCACAGTATATGTATATAATTTGGCCTGCTCTGGCTAAGGGTGGGGGGCTCAGTGCACCAGCTGGGGCACGCAGTGAGTTCCCCCGCTTCCACTTGGTCCACCAGACACATCGGATTGCAGATTCCGAGACTCGGGCCCCAATGATCACAATGTCAACAAAGCTGTTATGAATGAATTTAACAACAGTTATGTTGCCTATGCTGTGATTGGCCCACAAATTTTACACGGTACCTGGGCCAATCACATCACCCTGTACCATATGATTAGCTGTAGTGATCACAGCTGTCATGAATGATTAACTCATTCATGACAGTTAAAAACTACTGTTACAATGATTGAACGTCCTATGACTCAGATTGTCTACTTTTCAAGAAGGGATCATTTGGAGGGAATTTGTACTGTCCTAGTATTTTAGGGCCATAAGAAATGAGATAGGTATTCAGTACATCAGAATTGATCATTTTTCAAATACAGTATATATACCATAGTTTGTAGAGCTATAACTTTCACATAAATCAATATACACTTACTGGGATATTTTTTTACCAAATACATACAGCAGAATACATTTTGGCCTAAATTTTTGATCACATTTGATTTTATTGGATATGTTTTATGACAGAAAGTAGAAAATATGTTTTTTTTTTTCAAAAGTCTCCATCTTTTTTTGTTTACATCGCAAAAAATAAAAAACTCAGTGGTGATCAAATACCACCAAAAGAAAACTTTATTTGTGTGAAAAAAAATAACAATTTCATTCAATAAAAAAAATGCATGGCTGCGCAATTACCAATTAAAATAGCGCAGTGCTGAATAGCAAAAAATGCCCTGGTCATGAAGGGGGTAAAACCTTCCAGAGCTCAAGGTGGTTAATAAACTATGCTTTGAGTTGTTTGAACGCCAGTGCTGGGTAGCATTTCCTTATTCAACCTACCTACATCCACAGATCTGTACATATAAAAACATTTTTTTATCTCTCTGCAACAACTGATTTATGCTGCATTCACACCATGGCATTTTGTATCGCGGGCAGAATTGCCTATGTCTGAAATCACAGGCAGAATTCAAAAAGCCCTGATGTGGATGCAGTCTTATAACTAACTGTTCAATTGTCAACACCTGAGCTACTTTTTTTCTACTAAATGGGTTCTTATCGATATATATGTAGTGTCGGAGCCAATCAGTGGGCGCGTTTGTCTCGCTGTGTATTTCGGGAGAGGGTACTTAAGGTGCTGAGGTCATGTGGTTCTGGTGTTCCAGCCCTGACCAGCCCCCTGATGGGGTCCCGTCCAGAAGTTGTTGCTGACTCCATGGTCCTGGTCCTCCTGACCAGCCCCCAGAGGCCATCATGGCCCGGGGTGCAAATCCATCCGTTTCCGAGCCTCGGAACTGGCTAGTTCGAGGCGCAGTAACTGAAGGAGGATTCTAAGGTGTTCCGGTGCCATCTCAGGTTTGGAGAGGCCCGGCAAATCTACATGCAACCAGGGGAGGACTCTTCAGAAGAGGGCCACGCACAAGGCTGGCTGCTCAGTAAGAGCCTGGAAGCTGAGCTGCCATAGACACTAATTGAATCCGCATTTCTTACGGTATCGCCGGACCGGCTGAAAGATTCTGGTACAGTAATAAAAGTTCCTACCTTTACCTTCTGGTTACAACTAAGTTTTCAACCAAGTCTGTGTGAGAGACTTTGCCAGCTAGAATTACTTGTTGGCTGCTAGATCCAAGCTAAAGGATTTATCCAGCAATTAAAGAATCCAGTTGCGAGTGGCTATTCCCTGGATTATGTACAGAGACTTTATTGAAATCAGCAGTTCCAAGCACCTGAGCTAAACTTCATCCTTATACCCTCTATTCCCAACTTAGCGACTGAGTTTGTTCAACTGTTTTTGGCAAATAAAAATCCTAAAAAGGAATTCAGGTGTCGGTCTCTACAGTTACTGGGTCAGAACCCTGGGAACCCCTAGACAAGGACAACGAGTACGAGGTGGAGGAGGTAATCGGTAAGCCCAGAAAAATTCAGCTGCACCTTCGGGGGTCAGTGCTACATATATATATTTTTTTTTTAGATTATAACCCTAAGCTTGGGGTGAAAAAAAAAATACATTTAAGAACAATGAGCACCTAATCCATCTCACATTATAGTCCTTGCATTCATTGCACCCCTTACCCTATATAGTTAAAATAAAACATTTGTATACAACAAATCTATTATCCCTGATTAAAACTGTTTTATCACTGACCAATTTTATACTGTTGTATTATCATTTTTGTATTTAGACAATCTTTAAGCCCTTACTAATAGGTAAATTAAAAAAGCATCAGAAGATGAAAAATAGTATTTATAAAGTATTAACAAAATATTGTGTCTTTACCTGTCTAGCCCACTTAAATCTTAAGATGCATAAAACAGATAAAATATGTTTTTTTCTTTCATTTTCCACAACAAAAAGTAATTCTGCCACAAGGATTGTATTGTTTAAGCAAAGTCAGTTGGTGCATTCTCATCAGGCTCGTCTCCTTGTCAGGCAAAGAATTAATGTCTGCTGTGGCAATCAGAAAATGTTTAAGAGCTTTGATATGTTTTGCCTTTCTGGGGATTGTAAACAACAAAGTAAGCTGGATAGAAGACCTTTTGCTTGGGTATCCACATCTTCTTTAGATCTGGCGTTATATTTGCCTTAATTAGAAAATTCTTGTTATCAGCTCAGAGCCAAAGCAAGATCATTCAATCAGTACACATCTTGGTGGCAGTTCTGATTTGCCTTTAATTCAAGAAATATGATCCTTGATGGTGCTTCACTTACAACCTGGCCTTATCTGCCCACCGTGTTTGCCTAAACAAATAGCCTTACAATCAAATAAAAAATAAAGTAATTAAAAACTAACAAATAAAAAAAAAAGTATAAACTGTAAATACTAGTGAATGGTGGAAAAATATCTGGCTCTGGACTAATGTGTGGCTCTCAAAGCTCAGGTGCAAGAGCTTTATATATTGTTAAAAAGACTATTGGTTATAGAAATAAATCTATAAATTGATAATACTGTTTATAAAAATAACTGAATTAAAACAGTAAAAGAAAAGAAAATAACATATACCTCCACAAAATAGAAACTTGTATTTATGGAAGGTCAGGCAGCCTTAGGATTGGGCACTTTACTTTGGCTGCTCTGCTGCCTGCCTTCCTTCTGAACATAAGATTTCCCTCCTCCATTTGCTGCTGCCTTACCTGAATTGTGGTAGGGGGACAGCCAATGGCTGTAGGTTTTTCCCTTGTAGCTATACCTCCAGCATGGAGGATTCCCAGCACCACGATGAAATGCAACAAAACGTTCCTCTTACACAGCCTCATCAGAGTGTTGCAGTTTGATCTCCCACTTTGTTTTTATTCTTTTATTGAAAAGATTTCATTAATATAATTTTTAAAATACCAAACTCACCAATGACAATAACTCAACAATACATCACATCATTATCACAAATTTCCAAAGTAATTTCCACAATCAAAAAATATTTCTTCAGAAGAACTTCACAAAAGCCACACACCCACCCTCCACATTTTCCAAAAATACAAAGATTACCCACAACCTCCCTCTTAGTATAGCTTTAATTACCCGAACCTAGCCCTATTAGCATACTCTCCCTCCACCCTATCCCTACACCAACAGAACACGTCTATCCTCTCTTTGCATTCTGTCCCTCCACAGTCTCCTGCAACTTACCCTACAAAAGAACAAAAAAATCATTATTAGTAAATTCATATTATCATCATATATAGTCATATTTACAAAACTTTCCCACCACCAATCCCATTTCCAAAACAAAAAACCAATCCCATTTCCAAAACAAAAAGGAAGTACTCCATGATCTCTAGGCTTTAAATATCCAAATCCTCTCTGCACTTTCAGCATTCAATTTTATTCTATCAACATAACCATAAGAAGAGAGTCGCCCATGAATCATGGCCACATACTCTCTTACACCCAAAATCGCGATGGCCGTCGCGACCTGCTGATCGTTCACAGGAGAGATGGTTCAGCCATCTGACTGTCTAAGTAAGGCAAACGGCGGATCTGTCAGGAAGGGAAAGAGAGATCTTGTGATTCAGCTAAGCTGAATCACAGATTTCTCTTTTCCTTCAGTGTGACACTGCCCCACAGAGTTAGTAAGCACCTACCTAGGGAACATTTAACCCTTTGATCACCCCTGGTGTTAACCCCTTCCCTGCCAGTATCAATTATACAGTAATCAGTGCATTTTTTTGTAGCCCTGATCACTGTATTGGTGTGACTGGTCCCCAAAAAGTGTCACTCGGTCTCCGATTTGTCCGCTGCAATGTTGCAGTCCTGCTAAAAATCACAGATCGCCACCATTACTAGTAAAAACAATAAAAAAAAGTCCCTAAATCTATCCCCTATTTTGTAGACGCTATAACTTTTGCGCAAACCAATCGATATACACTTATTGGGATTTTTACAAAAAATCTGTAGCAGAATACACATTGGCCTCAATTTTTGAAGAAATTCGATTTTTTTAATTTTTTTTATTGGGAATGTTTTATAGCAGAAAGTAAAATATATTGTTTTTTATTTAAAATTGTCTGTCATTTTTTGTTTATAGCGCAAAAATAAAAAGCGCAGAGGTCATAAAATACCACCAAAAGAAAGCTCTATTTGTGGGGGAAAAAAATACATTAATTTTATTTGGGTATAGCGTTGCACGACCGCGCAATTGTCAGTTAACATGACGCAGTGCTGTATCGCAAAAATCGGCCTGGTCAGGAAGTGGGTAAAACCTTTCGGAGCTGAAGTGGTTAAAGAGCAAATGTTAATTTTTTTCTGCACCTTTTGTACCATCTCCTCTTAACTCTCCCTCCCAAACAATTCACTATCGAATTTTACATCTAACACTTTAATACTACCTCTACATACCTTACACCCACTTTGTTCAACCTTTCTATTCACCAAAAATTTTACACTCACTCCTTTTTCATATTTACACTAAACCCACTTGCTATACAAAAAATATTCATCACAATGCTTACTCTCCTCAAACTTTCCAAATCCTTACACACCAATGACACATCATCCAAATAGCTAATTACTTTCAGGCATCTTCCTCCACCCCGCTTATACACTTATCTTTCATCAACATTTATGTACATGAACAATACAGGGGATAACGAACACCCTTGTCTTACCCCAGATGCCAAATACACTTCTTCCGTCAACCATCTATTCACCAGAATATTGCTCACTGTACTCCCATACATACCCTTGATCCATCCAATCATTCTTGCAGGTATTCCCATTCTCTCAAGCACTTTGAACATAAAACCATGTGAAACTCTGTCATAAGCTTTTTCAAGGTCGGCTGCCAATACCGTCACTGGTTGCTTCCTTTCCTTGCAATACCACAATGCATCTCTCAACACAGACAAACTCTCTGCAATTGTCCTTCCAGGCACAGCACAAACTTGTTCTTCTTCAACCAACCTGTCCACTGCTTCATGCAAATGATCTGCAATCACCTCCACAATTAACTTATAATCCACGTTTACCAGCAATATTGGCCTCCAATTCATCCTTTTTATAGAGCAATACAATCAACCCCTCAGACATACTTTTAGACACCTTTCCTTCTTGCAAAACCTTCAAACATACCTCATATGCACTTCCACCTATCACCTCCCAAAAAACATTATCAAACTCTACTGGTAACCCATCCACTCCAGGCGTCTTCCTTCTTTTCATACTCTTCAAACTCAAATCTAACTCACACTTTTCACATCCATCTCCAATACGACTCTATCCTGCTCCCTAAAACATACACCAGTTTACTCTAAAAATCTTTTTCTCCACCCCCACATCCCTCCTCCTCATCTCCACACTTCCTTCCTCACTCACCTACTCCCTTTCACCTCACAACCATTTTCATCAAACACACTCACTAATTCATTCTTCCCTCCAAACACTTTCTTAAAAAAGAATTTTGTACATTTCTGTTTACATTGTTCCATTTTTGCTTGCTACAATATTGCTCTTCCTTTCTCTTCCAAAAATATTCCAAACTTTGCTTTAACCTCTATTATTTCATCATTCACATCTTACCCCATCCTTTCAACTCCCCCAAATTGTGATCTACCACTGGGAAAGGGGCAGTAGACAGCACTATTTTTAGAAATTACGTGGCCCTGCACAGGCTATCTGACAATCCTCCACTCACCCTTCCCTGCTTGGTGTGATTGTTGGTGCTAGTATGTGTGACATGTGGTGAGTCATTGCAGAGCAGCACATAGAGTATGTGCAGGGCAGTGAGCAGCATTAAATAGATTTGGAGTGTGTGATATGTGATATGTAGCAGTAGGAAATTGCACGGCAGTGAGCCGCATGCAATGAGCAGTATGTAGTAGTAAAGAGGTGCGGGGCTATGCACAGTACCTAGTGGCAGTCTGTCTCGGGGGCACTGCGCATGGCGCTGCAACTGGTCGCAGGCGCACGGGTTCATCAAGAGGTGTTCCAGCTCACAGGCATCCAGTGATGAATAGACATGTGCCAACGTGCATGCGCGTGCACGGCGTGCACACCTGCGCCAATGCGCACCCCCACACACACATCCGCGCCAATGCACACACGCGCGAGCATACGTGCACACAGTGACACGGCATTGGTGCCCAATGATCCTTAAAAGGGGCCTCTTCAGAATACACTCTTGCTGTCTGATCTGCAGCTCATCCTGAACCTGATCCTGAACCCGCATATGTTCCAGTATTGACCTGGCTCTCCTGACCTTGCTTCTATCTCCGATCCTGACCCCTTGGCTTGCCTTTGACCTGCTCCGTGTACCTGCTTGTCTGATCACTATTCTATGCCTTCCGTTCCTGTCTGATTGATCCGCTGTTGTGACCTGGCTTGAATGACCCCGCTTGTGCCTGCTGCTCTGTGCTTGTGCGCACCTGCCTGCTGCCGCACCTGCCTACAGACCTGCATCTGTGTGCTTCGGCCTGCTGCCTCGAGTCCATTCCTGTCGCTGCCAGGCGGACACCATCCTCAGCCAATCGGACCCTGCAGGCTTTCATACCCCTCTGTACTCCGAGGGTCACTGTCCCTACTCCAGTAATCCCGGAACCAGAGCCGTACAAGAGGTCTCCCTCTGCACGTCAGGCTCACCTCCAAGGTACATGTCACAGTCCAAAGCAGGCTGTACACTGTATGTACTGGCTGTGACAGGACAGTAAGTGAACAGTATGAAGTGGCAGCACAGTGATAGTATGTAATAGAAGTGCTGTTCAATAAGCAGTATACACTGGCAATGCAGTGATTTATGTGTAGTGACAGTGCAGGACAGTGAGCAGTATATAAAAGCAGGGCAGTGAGCAGTATGTTGTGGCAGGGCCGTCTGTAGTAATAGGGTAATGAGCAGTATGTAGTTACAGGTCAGGATGTGGGCAGCATGAAGTGAAGGGTCAGGGCAGTGGGCACTATGCAGGGATGGTCAGGTGTAGTGACAGCACAAGGCAATATATAGTGGAAAAGCAGGGCAGGACAAGACAGTGGGCAATAGGAAAGTGGAAGGTAAGGGCAGTGGGAAATATATAATAGCAGGGCAGTATGCTGTAGTAGGGCAGCACATGGACCAATATATAGTGGCAGAAAAGAGTGGGACACAGTGGTGGGTTTGGGCAGTAGACAGTATGCAGTGGCAGTTCAGGGTAGTGAGCAATATGTAGTGGCAGATCAGAGCAGTGGGCAGTATTCAGTGGCAGGTCAGGGCAGTATGCAGTGGCAGGGAGAGCATTGAGCTGTATGCAGTGACAGGGCATGGCAGGGCAGTATTTACTGGCAGGTCAGAGTAGTATACAGTGGCAGGACAGATATGTAGTGGCAGCTTACCGTAATATGCATTGGCAGGTCAGTGATAGTGGACAGTATGAACTGGAAGGTCAGGCAAGTGGGGAATATATAGAGGCAGGTAAGTGGGCAGTCTGTAGTGGCAGGTAAAGTCAATGGGCAGTATGTGGTGACAGATTAGAGCAATAGGAAATATGAGAGGCAGGCCAGAGCAGTGGACAGTATGTAGTGGTAGGACAGGTTAATGAGCAGTGGACAGTTGGTAGTGGAAAAACAGGGCAGTGGAAAATATGTAGTGGCAGGGCAGTATATACAAACAGGTAGGGCTGTATGTAGTGGCAAGGAAGGGCAGGGCAATGTATGGTGACAGGGCAATTCCTTCAGGGAAAAGTAGAGATATCACCTGCTTATCTTATGGCTGGAGGGGGAAGCACAGCTGTCATTTCTGCTCCTCCTTTGTGTTACCCCATCTTCAGCAGCTGCATCAGCCAGAGTGCAGCAGTCCCCATCCATTCAGGGAAAAGATGCGCTTGCTAGCTCTCAGCACCAGAGGGCTCCAGAGGGGGAGCATATATGAAGGAGATTGAGAGAACATGCTGCAACCTGGGGATAGGGGGGAGCCACAGGCAGCCCTTGCTAGACTTGGGTCCCCTGCTAACCTTAAAATATGTCTACTATTGCTGTAGGCAGGTGCAGTTTGTCCTCACTGTTGTAGATGGTGTTGTTCAACGTGCAAATTTCTACCAAACAAACCTGAAACCTATAATTTGAATGTTTTGGGAATAATTGGGGATGGGGATAAGAGGAGGTTTGGGCACTGTAGGGTTGTGGTTTTGAAGTGTTTTTGTGCATTCTGTTTTGATATTTTATTAAACTTTTAAAACAATGCAGTGTGGAACTACGGAAAAAAGAAGCTTACAAATTATACTATTAAGGTGCAGTGCCACTGGTTACTTTCTACAAAGTTGAGGGCTTAAAGTGATTGTAAAGGTTCTTTTTTTTTAAATAAAAATAACAAACATGTTTATACTTACCTGCTCTGTGCAAGAGTTTTGCACAGAGCAGCCCCAATCCTACTCTTGTGGGGTGCCCCGCTGGTGCTCCTGGCTCCTTCCCTTCTTTGGGTGCCCCCACATAAAGCCACTTTCCATGGGGGCACCTATGTGGGCTCACTCCCAAGTCCTGCTGACCATTGACACAGACAGCGAGACTCTGCCCAGCCCCAGGTTCCCGTCTCACTGGATTTGATTGACAGTAGCAGAAGCCAATGGCTCCTGCTGCTTTCAATCTGTCCAATAAAGGACAGACATCGGCTGGAGCCACTGGGCTCCTGAACATCGCTGGATCAGATGGGCTCAGATAAGAAAAAGGGGGACTCTGGGGCAGCTGCAGCAAAGGCGTTTTTATTGAAGGGAAAACCTTGAGACTTTACAATCGCTTTAAATTTCTCAAACAGTTTCTACTGCTGCCTTTAGGCTTTGCAGTAAAGTAAAAGAAAAAAATCAATTACACATGCAAAATATGTGATGCCAGAATACAGCGTTGCTTATGCGCTATGTGAGAGTTATTTGTAACACCACATACATCTTGAGGGGCCCCTGCCAAGTATGTAATTGAAAGGATTGGTGTTTTACCAAAGTTGCATAAAAAGGGAGGAGGACCCTCTCCCCACTTTACAGTATCATTTTTTTTTGCATTCATACATGCGTTCCCCATGCCAGAGCTCAGATCAGCTCAGCTGCACTTTGTTTGGCAATCACTTGCCTATCAGCCTTGAATCAGTTTTCAAGATTTGCCTCTCCATAGACTTTATTGGTGCTTAAAGTTTGCAATTTTCAGACTTTACCATGAGTTCAATGAATAGCCCGAAAAACTGAATCCAGAGCTCATTCCTACACTCACTGCATGCCACACCCTTCTGATATCTACCAGCATTATCTTGAATGAGTCTATTGAGTTGACACACACACTTATCAATGCATTGGTTTGCTTGGCTACATCGTACTCCAAGGGATATTGCCAGCAATGTCTGATGTAACAGACCAATTTTCATTGTGCTGTCTAGCAGGCTATTCTGTCAGGAAAGTATTACAAAGCAAGACAGACATAGCCTGGATCATTCAGTGCCCTTGTATATAAAGCTTAAAATCTAATCAATCACACGGCTGTTGTGCACAGAAGAAAGTGAGGAAGCCAGTAAGAAATGTTATATTATATAAAAGAAACACACAATGTTAATTGCTTTCTTATTTTTTTTATTTTTTTTATATAATACTTAGCAGATTTGGGGTGGTTTTAAAAACCAAGCATAACAAAATAATCAACACCATGAATTGTGCAATTATCCTTTGCCCATGACCATTTGAAATGCATTTGCACGTGTTTATGATATATTAACCGTCTCCTGTAATTTTTAAAATTTTTGTCACTTTTTTGGTGAATGGTAGGGGTACTTTTGTACCCCCTTACCATTTCACACAGGGGGACGGGATCTGGGGGTCCCCTTGTTAAAGGGGGCTTCCAGATTCCGATAAGCCCTCCGCCCGCAGACCCCCACAACCAATGGCCAGGGTTGTGGGGAAGAGGCCCTTGTCCTCATCAACATGGGGACAAGGTGCTTTGAGGGGTCACAGACCCCCAAAGCACCCTCCCAATGTTGAGGGCATGCAGCCTGGTACGGTTTAGGAGGGGGGGCCGCTCTCGTCCCCCCCCTTTTCCTGGGGCCTGCCAGGTTGCGTGCTCGGATAAGGGTCTGGTATGGATTTTGAGGGGGACCCCACGCCATTTTTTTTTTTTTGGCTGGGGTTCCCCTTAATATCCATAGCAGACCTGAAGGGCCTGGTAATTGAATTGGGGGGGACCCCCACGCTTTTTTTTATCAATGACTTTCAATGAATGACTGTTCTCTGTGTTACGGGAACCGGCAATTCATTAGCCGCAGATGGCTGCCTTAGATGACACAACAGGCCAGAAGGGTAAAGGTGTTTTAATGTGATACTGCAATGCTGTACTAACAGCACGCACACTAATCCCCAGAATCACAGCAGATAATGTCAGCAGTCAGCAGCACTCAGCAGAATAATCACAGCACAGATAATGTTAGACTCAGCAGCACTGCAGAATGGATCACAGCAGATAATGTCACTGACACGCTGGAACACACTACACGAGGCCGCCGGCGCGGCGGCCTTTTATAGTGTGGGCGTGTACTAAACCCCCTGAGCTATAATTGGCCACAGGCATCCTGCCTGTGGCCAATTATTGCTCTCCTCGCCACTGGCTCTATGATTGGCCAAGCATGCGGGGTCACAGTGTATGCTTGGCCAATCATCAGCCAGCAATGCACTGCGACTGGTGCATCACACGAATTTGCATCACACGAATTTGATGTGAGCGGCCCAAATAGTTCTGGGCTCGACGAGCGGTCAAACGCCCGATGTTCGATTCGAACATGGGTTAGAATCGAACACCGGGCCCATCCCTAATGCCCAATATTATTTTCCCCTTAGATTCCTCCCTTTGTAGCTCTACCCATAAGGATTCCACCTCCTCCCTTGCTCCCTTAGTGATTTTGTATCTCTCATTCACTTGTATAATTTTTTATACACAGGCATACCCCTCCCCCTTTTTTACCCTCTCTATCCCTGCAATATAGGGAATACCCTTGAATGGTTTCCAGCTAATCATGAGAGCTGTTGAACCAAGTCTAGGAAATTCCTACAAAATCTAAATCCTCCTCGTACAACAGTAGCTCTAGTTCTTCCATCTTGTCCTCCAGACTCCTGACATTGGTGAACATGCAGCGTAGTTTAAACCGGTCGCATACTATCTCCTTATTGGGTGTTCTGAGGTTGCAAATAGGACTCGCCAGTTCCTAAATGTCTTGCAGGACAATTTCATGGTTCAGATTGTAGACGCACCAACTAGAAATAAAGCGTCACTGGATCTACTGTTTATCAACAATACAGACCTGATCACAGATATGGAAATACAGGGCAATTTAGGAAACAGCTATCACAGGTCAATTGGCTTCAGTATAAATCACACAAATAGGAAACATAAGGGGAATACAAAGACACTGAATTTCAAAAGAGCCAACTTCCCTAAACTACAAACCTTGTTAGAAGGCATGAATTGGGATAAAATCTTAGGAACCATGAACACACAGGAGAGATGGGTTTGCTTTAAGAGCATATTAAATAAGGGCATTAGTCAATGCATCCCACTGGGTAATAAATTTAAAAGAGTGAACAAAAGTCCTGGATGGCTTAACTCCAACGTAAAAATGCATATAAAAGCAGAGGAGAAGGCCTACAAAAAATACAAGGTTGAGGGATCATTATCAGCATTCAGACTTTATAAAGAATGTAACAAGAAATATAAGGGTGCAATTAGGGTAGCTAAGATAGAACACAAAAGACACATAGCGGAGGAGTAAAAAAAATCCCAAGACATTCTTTAAGTATGTAAAAAGTAAAAAAGGGAGGACAGACCATATTGGCCACATAAACATCTGGTTACAAAGGATGGGGAGATGGTGAAGGTATTGAATTTTTTCATCTCCTCAGTCTTCATGAGGGAATCGGGGGGCTTCAGTAACCAAAACTGCAGGGTTTATCCTTATGACACATCACAGGAAGCACCTCCATGGTTAACAAAGGACAGAATTAAAATTATACTTGGGAAACTTAACATTAATAAATCACCGGGACCAGATGACTTGCATCCGAGGGTACTTAGGGAACTCAGTCAAGTAATTGCCAGACCATTGTGAAAATGTTCAAATTAGGCCCAATTAGCCATTTCCCCTCCCCGATGTCATGTGACTCATTAGTGTTATAAGGTCTCAGGTGTGAATGGGGAGCAGGTGTGTTAAATTTGGTGTTATCGCTCTCACTCTTTCATACTGGTCACTGGAAGTTCAACATGGCACCTCATGGAAAAGAACTATCTGAAAAAAAAAGAATTGCTGCTCTACATAAAGATGGCCTAGGCTATAAGAAGGTTGCCAAGACCCTGAAACTGAGCTGCAGCATCATGGCCCAGACCATACAGCAGTTTAACAGGACAGGTTCCACTCAGAACAGGCCTCACCATGGTCGACCAAAGAAGTTGGGTGCATGTGCTCAGCATTATATCCACAGGTTGTCTTTGGGAAATAGACATATGGGTGCTGCCAGCATTGCTGCAGAGGTTGAAGTATAATCTTCTGTTGGCCGAGATCCCGCGGGCCAAGCGAAGTGAGTCCCGCACTGTAGTAAATGGCGCGTAGACCACAAAATGGCGGGCGGGTCGGAGCAGAGCCGTTGGGCGGTGTGCCACAGTGTCCGCCGGGATAACAGTAGTAAAACAAAGGATTTTAAGAAAGAAAAAAAAAAAAGGCGATGAAAAGAACAAGAAGGGGGGATGGTTACTTTGTGTGGAGGGGCAGTCAGAGTGAGTCTGGCAGGGTAAGACACAGACGTTGTGGGCTCAGCTCGGGTCTCCGGGTTGCGGGTGTCTTGAGGTCGGCACAGCGGGGTAGGCCCATAGCCGTGCTAGGGATGCCGAGTCGTGTCAGTAGGAGGGTGAGGTAACAGGCAGCAGGGCGAGGGGTAGAGAAGCATACAGAGAAGTAAGTGGGGAAAAGACGTTACTTATCTGATCCCTCGGATGAGTTGGATAGCCTGGCGAGGACGATCAGTGGTCTCGGCGGGTTCTCCTAGGGTACGGAGGGGTGGTCGGGCTCGGGTCCCTGTTCCGGCCTGGAGTTTGAGGGTATTCTCGGTGGTCGGATGGGGAGCGGCGTCTTCTATGTCGGGAATCTTGCGTTTCCATGCGGTCGTCGTCGGGAACCGGTTTCCTGGTTGTAGGAGGTCGAAACTCTGCGTACCAGTCTGGCGCTTCGGTGAACGGAATATCCAGAGTTGTGCAAAAGTGGCGGAGATCTTCGGGTACACGCAGGAGAGCCGAACGACCTGAGGAGGAGGCAGAGAGCCCGAAGGGGAACTTCCACCTGTATGGGATAGCCTTCGCGCGCAACACTTCCAGGACCGGTTTTAGTTCCCTTCGGCGTTGTAGTGTGATGTTGGAGAGGTCCTGGAAGAGGCGAATGTCAGCGCCGTTGTGGGAGAGCCGGTCAGTCGCGCGGGCCCTGCGTAGGATTTCTTCCTTTAACTGGTAGTCGACGATGTGGCATATTACATCTCTGGGTGGATCGGACTCCCTCCCCCTCGGGCGTAGGGCACGGTGGATGCGGTCCATGCCGATCTTGGTGGCTGGGGGTCTGTTCAGCAGGGTGTTGAAGAGGCTGGAAACCTCTTGTTGTAGGTGATCGGCGTCGATCGCTTCTGGCAGTCCTCGGACGCGGAGATTGTGGCGTCTTCCTCGGTTGTCCAAATCCTCGACGTGACGGTTCAGGTCCCTTAGTTGTAGGGTGTGGGTATCGAGGACTTGGCAGGACCGGCGGAGTACCGTTGAGTGCGTCGCGGTGGTATTTTCTACCTCATGGACTCTGCGTGTGATGGATTGTAGGTCTACCCTCAGGTCGGAGATCGCAGCTGTGAGGGCTGCAGTGAGGGTATCCTTAATGTCCGCTGCTATGGAGCGTAAGTCATGCAGGCTGGGTGGATGCTGGGGTGTGAGCACTATCCCATCGTCTTCGAGCGGGGTCTGGGTGCCAGAGCCTTGAGGAGGGCCTGAGCCTCGTGAGGCGCTTCCAGTGGGCGCCATGTTGTTTGCCTGGGTCCGGAACATTTCGGGGATGTTCTGGGTCAGCCGACCGTTAGTTTCCCTCGGTGATCGGGAGCGGGATGTAGAGGAGCCGCGGGAAGAGGTTCCCATCGTTTACAGGATCGTTTTCAGGGAGAAATCCTCCGTTGTTAGCAAAAATGTCTCTCCGACGGCAGGAGCTCTCAATTCAAGCTGCCATTCACTCCCGAGGTCAGGCCACGCCCCTCTGCTGCAGAGGTTGAAGGGGTGGCGGGTCAGCATGTCAGTGCGCAGACCATATGCCGCACACTGCATCAAATTGGTCTTCACGGCTGTTGTCCCAGAAGGAAGCCTCTTCTACAAGAAAGCCTGCAAACAGTTTGCTGAAGACAAGCAGACTAAGGACATGGATTACTGGAACCATGTCCTTTGGTCTGATGAGACCAAGATAAGCTTATTTGGTTCAGATGGTGTCAAGCGTGTGTGGAAGCAACCAGGTGAGAACGAGTACAAAGGCAAGTGTGTCTTGCCTACAGTCAAGCATGGTGGTGGGAGTGTCATGGTCTGGGGCTGCATGAGTGCTGCCGGCACTGGAGAGCTACAGTTCATTGAGGGAACCATGAATGCCAACATGTACTGTGACATACTGAAGCAGAGCATGATCCTCTCCCTTTTGGAGACTGGGCCGCAGGGCAGTATTCCAACATGATAATGACTCCAAACACACCTCCAAGATCACCACTGCCTTGCTAAAGAAGCTGAGGGTAAAGATGATGGACTATCCAAGCATGTCTCCAGACCTAAACCCTATTGAGCATCTGTGGGGCATCCTTAAATGGAAGGTGGAAGAGGCGCAACGTCTCTAACATCCACCAGCTCCGTGATGTCATCATGGAGGAGTGGAAGAGGACTCGAGTGGCAACCTGTGAAGCTCTGGTGAACCCCATGCCTAAGAGGGTTAAGGCAGTGCTGGAAAATAATGGTGGCCACACAAAATATGGACATTTTTACTTAGGGGTGTACTCCCTTTTGTTGCCAACGGTTTAGACATTAATGGCTGTGTGTTGAGTTATTTTGAGGGGACAGCAAATTTACACTGTTATACAAGCTGTACACTCACTACTTTACATTGTAGCAAAGTGTAATTTTTTCAGTTTTGTCACATGAAAAGATATAATAAGATATTTACAAAAATGTGAGGGGTGTACTTCCTTTTGTGAGATACTGTGGGTTATTTACTAAAGGAAAATCCACTTTGCACTGCAAGTGCACTTGGAAGTAAGGCCCCTTTCACACTGAGGCGCTTTGCTGTCCCAAAAGTTCTAAAACTAGCGCCTGCAAAGCGCCATTAACCACTTTCAGACCGGACCAATTTGCAGCCAAAGGACCAGGCCCCTTTTTGCGATTCGGCACTGCGACGCTTTAACTGACAATTGCGCGGTCATGCGACGTGGTTCCCAAACAAAATTGACATCCTTTTTTTCCCACAAATAGAGCTTTCTTTTGGTGGTGTTTACAAAATAGGGGATAGTTTTATAGCATTTTTATTAATATTTTTTTTTTTTAGTAATGGCGGCGATCAGCGATTTTTATTGTGACTGCGACATTATGGCGGACACATCGGACATTTTGGACAATTTTTTGGGACCATTGTCATTTATACAGCTATCAATGCTATTTAAATGCATTGATTCCTGTGTAAATGACACTGGCAGTGAATGGGTTAACCACTAGGTGGCAGTGTAGGGGTTAAGTGTGCCTAGAGGTGTGTTTCTTACTGTGGGGGGGCGTGGCTGTCAGCTAGTGAATGCTGATCTCTGCTCCAATCACAGGGAGCAGAGATCGGCGTCACTAGTTGCTAGGCAGAACAGGGAGATGCTGTTTATTTCCGCATCTCCCCGTTCAGCCTTTCCGTGAGACGATCGAGGGCTTTCACACTGGAGCAGTGCGCTTGCAGGGTGCTGAAAAATGTCCTGCAAGCCGCATCTTTGAAGCACTGTAGGAGCGGTGTATTTACCGCTGCTAAAGCGCCCCCTCCCATTGAAAACAATGGGGCAGCGCTCCAAAAGCGCCGCTTTGCGGGTGGTTTTAACCCTTTTCGGCCGCTCGCTGGGGGTAAACACGGCCCGCTAGCGTCCGAAAAGCGCCGCTAAAACGACGATAAAGCGGCGCTAAATATAGCGCTGCTTTACCGCCAGTGCGCCCAGCGCCTCAGTCTGCAAGTAGCCTAAAAGTAAGAAAAAAACAGACCTTTAGCTTGCACATGGTTGGATGATAAAATCAGCAGAGCTTCCACTCATTTCAGATCTACCCCTAAGATATAGAATGACTTTCGTAAATAATCCCCACTATATATATATATATATATATATATATACACACATATACACACACACACACAGTGTAGTCAGTGCAGTGTAGACTATATATACAGAACAGGCTAGACATGTGCATGACGAAAAATTTGTTTTGTTTCCTTTTGTTAATTTTGTTTAATTCAACATGGTTGATATGTTCAATTTGTATTCGGAATTCATATTTGGAATTTTCTAATTTTCTTCAAATTTACAGATTTTTTAGATTCAAAACTTTCAAAATCGATACATTTTTTAAATCGGTCCAAAAGAAAATGTTACATTGTTTTTGACTTGAATGCAGCAAAGTGTACAAACAAAAGAAAAATCTTCATCAAAGGATTACAATGACTCTTTAAATCACCTTTGGCTTAAAAAAAACAGCATTATTTTGAAATGGTACTCCAATAACACACACAGGGGGTTATGTACGAAAAGGTAAATCCACTTTGCACTTAAAGTGCACTTGATAAGGCAGTCACTCTAAATCTAAGGGGTAGATATGTAATGAGTGGACGCTCTGCTGGTTTTTTTATACAATCATGTGCAAGCTAAAATGCTGTTTTTTTATTTTCCTTGCTCTCGGATCTACAGGGACTTTACTTGCAGTGCAAAGTGGATTTGCCTTTAGTAAATAAACCCCAATCTTTGATTTCAGCAATATGTGTAGTTAGAATTCGACTGGAGTTCAATGTAAAATTTGATTCGAATTTCAGGACGAATTTCATTTACGTTATTCGGAACATTCGGTAAAATTTGTTTATATTGTAATTCGGGTATTGTCCGAATCTCCGAATAATGAAAAATTTGTCCGAATATTAATTTCTTACGAAACCGCACATGACTAGTGCAGGCAGTGTATTAATAAATAAATATATATAAATATACACAAAATATATATATATATATATACACACATACAGTGTAGCATAGACATATATACTCTGCATTCAGTGTAGAGTATATATACAGTGCAGACCGTATAGAATGCAAATATATATATATATATATATATATATATATATATATACACAGGGGGTCCCCGGGTTACAAACAAGATAGGGACTGTAGGTTTGTTCTTAAGTTAAATTTGTTTGTAAGTCGGAACAGGCACATTTTTTAAGTGTAGCTCCAGACAAAAAAACTGTTTTTAAGTTTTTTAGATAACATAGAGAAGGGTTATCACCCCTGTAACATTTGTTTTGTTGTCGGTGCCCCTGTGCAGAAGATTTCACCTCACCTTCTGTCCCAATGACAATTGGATTTTGAAAATTTTGGGTTGATAGGGAAACATGGACTGGTGATAAAGCATCAGTGGACCTTTTTCACATATTAACTCTTACAGGAGTGAATTTCCCTTCCTAGGGGTGGATTTCCTCTCACTTCCTGTTGTCTCCCTCCGTTTGTAAGTAGGAGTCGTTTGTAAGTTGGATGTTTGTAAGTAGGGGACCCCTGTATATACATACATACACACACAATGCAGGCGGTGTGCAGTATATAATACAGTGTATTGAAGTGGTTAATGGGAACCCTATGACAGAATTAAGAGAAAAACGGCATGGGGTCCCCCCCCAAAATCCTTAACAGGCCCTTTGGGTCTGGCATAGATTTTAAGAGGAACGCCACGCAACATAAAAAAAAATTGCGTGGAGTTCCCCCAAAATCCATACCAGGCCCTTATCTGAGCAAGTAGCCTGGCAGGCCAGGAAAGGGGGAGATGATCGAGTGCCCCCCCCTCCTGAACCATACCAGGTTGCGTGTCCTTTATATGGGGAGGGTGCTTTGGGGTCCCTTTCTGGTGCAAACCGAACTGGGGGGTATTCAGCTTATCCCTATTTGTTATGTAAATTAATAATCTGATTCAGCAACACTAAAATGTGCCATACTAATTAATGTAAAGTGTGAATTTTAATTTTAATGACAGGTCAGCTATGGAGTTTATTACCTTGTTTGACACAATCACATTTGAAAACATCTGACTCTTGTTAAACCTACAGTATATGCTGCAGAACAAGGAACATTCATTTATTCTTGTTACAAACCACAGAGATTAAATAACATTTTCCACTGTGCCAAACAAAACACAAGGGTGATAACAACTACAATGTGATGTGCTTTGTAACAAGGGAGAGAATACATCTACGTTATTACAATAGAAAGGTGCAGATGCTTAACACCTTCTGCTTGTACAGACTGTGTACGTTTCCTAAAAATAGCTAGTGATGAATAAGCAAACAGTCCACACTCAACAATCAAATCATATTGAACTGAGATGCATATAAATAGCCTTTTAAACAATGTGCTTTCCATTATCATAAATCATCTATTTTTTTGGAGTTATGTTAGCAGTATCAGAGTCCCCTGGAGAAACAGTATGGTCATTTGTAGTCACATTTCACAGATATAACACAAATTTAATTCTGTACAAACATGACAAATATGTGATTCTCATAAATGTCATTTTTTTACAACTGGCAGTACACATAAATAATCAGATGTAACCATCTGTTAGAAATTTTGTGCATCAACATTTATAAGCACAACATATGCATGTGCTAGCAGCTCATCCCAGTTTTAGTAGATGAACCCTTTTACAGCTCAACAGTCATTTCAAAACATTAATATTCAGAAGCGTGACTTTGTGAAAATTGAATCTCTAAAACTTGAAGATGTAAATGAAAAAAGCTTTAGAGTTTTATTAGCCAATGTATTAGCGCCTCATGACCCATGGCCCAACAGAAGAGGGAGAGTTCTACAGGTTAGGACTCAGAAAGCGTCCTACATCGTAATAAAATTGACATTTTTTCGAGGACAGGAAGGTGCACATTTTGTACTAGGAGAACAACTGGCTTATAAAAAGGCATAAAAGAGACAATTTACATCAAAATGAAACTATCCTCTGTAAACAGAGGTGGGAACCTTCCACACGTTCTACCTTTCACATAGAATGCCATTTTAATATCTCGACCCCAGCGATTTGACAGCAATTCACATCTTTATCCAAGACAGAAGTACAGTTAAATCACACTTGTTTAATAAAAAAAGTAAAAATAACAAACGTTGTAAAAACATAGCCAAAGTTCAGTAACCGGAACGGATAGTCAGCCAAGCCAGAAGTCAGGGAACAATGTAGTGGAACAGCAAGCAGGATCTGGAGCCAGAAGGGATGTCAGCAAAGCAAGGCTTGAACAAGCTCGCAGGAGATAGTTTCTGTGATGTTGACCAAGGCAAAGGCAGAGAACCTCTGGACTGGGTGGCTTAACCCCCCTGGCGGTAATCCCGAGTCTGGCTCGGGGCGCGAACTTCAGTACCAAAAGCCTCAGACTCGGGCTTGCATTGCAGGATACAGGGGGAAGTTACTTACCTTGTCCCCTGGATCCTGCAATGTCTCCCCGCTGTGTGTGCGAGCTGTCTGCTCGCTTGATTCACACAGTGCAGAGTGCAGCTGATCTCCGTTCCCTGCGACGTTACGACGCACAGGAGCGGAGATCGGCGCCAAATTCAAAAAAGTTCAAAAACACAATACACATACAGTACTGTAATCTTACAGATTACAGTACTGTATAAAAAAATACACATCCCCTTTGTCCCTAGTGGTCTGCCCAGTGCCCTGCGTGTCAATTTATATAATAAATAGATTTTTTTCTGCCTGGAAACTGGAGATTGTCCATAGCAACCAAAAAGTGTTCCTTTATGTCAAAAGTGGTTTTAGACCAGCTAGAAAACAGCCATAATAAATTAGAATCACAATTCATCATCAAACGCTAAATTTAATGACAGCGACTATTCTGCAACTGAGCAAATTCAGTGTTTTTGATTTGATTACATTATTGAATAATTTTTATATATATTTTTTTTATATTATAATTTATGATTTTGTGTTTCAAACTTTATCATACCCGGGATGTCTACTAGACTCTGGTTTAGACAGATTTAAGTGAGTTATTCATAAGAATTGCAGCCCACAATATAAAAACGCCAAATTCCCATGCAAAATAATTGTACCGCTTTTGGTACAAAATTCCAGACATAATCATACTGCCAGGGAGGGTAAGTAGGCAGGACTGACGAGCAGGATATCATCAACAGCTGAGTAACTGTGGAGAGATAGGAGCTGGCAATTAGCCAACAGCTGAGCGGCCAGCTGAGCCCAGCCCTGACATAAATTGAGATTTTAACATGTACTGTATGCAGATATCTTGAATCCAAGGTTGGGAACAAAGAACAGGGTGGTGCCACAACTGCAACAAACAAGATGGATGGTAGGCGCAGAGGCAATGAAAAGTCAATGGTTAATCCACAGCTAAGGGCAGCTTATCCGAGAGCGTAGCTAACTCTTCAGTAAAAAAAGAAGGGGAAGACAGTAAAGCGCAACTAAGTGTAGTATTTTATCACGTTTAATCACCCCCATAATGGGCTACTCACAGGATAAATTAAATAAACAGTCTCATCTGTAGTATTGTTATGCTGAGTGCTGTGTCTGTCATCCAAGGGAGCGCTACAGTGGCAGGTGGATTTATGCTGTTGTTGGAAGCCGGAGAAAGAGGTCCGCTGGGAATTCCAGTACCCGATGGAGCACAGCTCTGTAGGGTAGCTCAGTAGAGTGTGGCAGCTACATTTTGAAGCTGCTGACTTTTAAAAAACACAGAAACAGTTGGAACTCTTCTTTAATACCGACAGTCTTCCTCAGGAAACAAGCAACGTTTCTACTTCTCTCTTTCTTCCCATTTGGTTCCTATCCCTCCTGGACGTTTGTTTCTTGGACACCTTTGTTTATTTTTTTTCTGAGCTGAAAATTGGAAAACATTGAGTTGCATCATCCCTTTAATATTTCATGACACTGCATTATACCTGATTTTATATCTCTTCCTGTAACACCTACGTGCTTGTTTTATGTTACCTATGTATCTGGGGATGCAAAAATGCCCACTATTGGTCATGATGGATGCTACCTATCCCTGGATGGGAGTCTCCCTGGATTGGAGTCAACACATATTTGTTTGTTGTGATGCAAACCCCCTTAAAATACAGAATAATTTTTTTTTTTTAACACAGTTCCACCCACAAGTGGAACCTCTGCTTATCTGCCCCCCCCCCTTCCGGTGTCACATTTGGTACCTTTCAGGGGGGAGGAGGGAACGGATACCTGTTTTTGACAGGTACCCATCCTCACTTTTGAGAGACAGCGCCGCAGCGGCATCCCTCGGAAGTTCGGCCCCCTCCTCCTCCCTCCACCGCTGCATCAGTTAGCGCACCGCGCTTTGCCCATGTGTAATAGGGAACCGGCTGTGAAGCCAAAAGGTGACGAATGGCGGTGGCAGCACCCAACAGCCTATCTAAAAATCAGCTGGGGTGCCGACATTGCGGGCACCCTGGACAGGTAAGTGTCCATATATTAAAAGTCAGCAGCTACAGTATTTGTATTTTTTTTCCCAGGCGGAACACCGCTTTAACAGTCATATTTTATTTGACTGTTTAGAATAGTTACAATACAAGCTAGATGGCTCTGCTACTTGCACAGTAAGATAAATTATTTTGAATCTAACTCCCATACTCACAGACTTTGTTTTAATTTGCAAGCGTATTTGTAATCTCTATGTCAAAATTTAAAAAATATGCCCTTGGATCAGCGAGGGATCTTTACTAGAAATAATCCTGAAAACACCACCAAGAGGTCCTATAACACATCCATATCTCTTGTTATTACTCTTTATTATCAATGAGTATTCTTGTACAACGTGAAACACGTGCAAATTTGTCACAGCACAATTCTACCACTAAAACAAACACAGGAACAATCTGTTTTTACTTGATGTGGGCTTCCTAGTTACCTTGTTACCTCCTTCTATGCTCACCTCCAGGACTTCTCCAGAGCCTCTCCCATCCTCTGGAACTTCCTGCCCTGGTATGTCCAGTCAGCTCCTACCCTGTCCACCTTTAGGCAATCCTTGAAAACACACGTATTCAGGGAAGCCTACTCCATGTCCACCTAGGAACTTTACTAGAGTTCCCTCCATCAGATCATCCCCTGCAGCCACTATCTTGTGTACCACCTCTCCCTCCCTTTAGATTGTAAGCTCCATGAGCAGGGACCTCCTATTCCTCCTGTATTGAACTGTATTGTAATTGTACTGTCCCCCCTTTTATTGTAAAGTGCTGCGCAAACTGTTGACGCTTTATAAATCTTGTATAATAATAATAAATATAATAATATATACAATCTATGTGGTAAATTGTATAAAATTGGTTATTTTTGGGTCAGTTTATAGCAGGTACTCTGCATACCTAATGATGTTGGTGACCATATCTAGTGATAATTTTAATTGTAATATTGGTCTATTTATTTGAAAATAACAAAGATTCGCTGGAATGTGCTTTGTTTTTTGTTTGTTTGTTGAATGACTTTTTCAAAAAGTTTGGCTGTAAACACATTTTAAAAGCCTTCCTTGTAATAAAATAAATTCCTCTGGTGTAAATACTGGCTGTACAGTATTTTAGTGGTCTAGGGCATGCACTTTTTGCATGTAATATAGTATTATCTATGGTGGGCTTGTGATAGAATGTACTGGCCAGATTCCCATCCTCTTTAGTACGATTGTAAACATCAACAGCCTATTCACTAGACAGCCATACCTGAGTTCTAGTTGGCAGCATGCAGTGCAGTCAATATTCATGAAAGTTTCAAGTCTTAAGCCCCATACACACGATCTAACTTTCCGATGGGAAATGTTGGATGTCAGGCTGTTGGCGGACAATCCGAGCGTGTGTATGCTCCATCGGACAATTGTTGTCGGACTTTCCGGGAACAAATGTTGGCTAGCAGGTTTTCAAATTTTCCACCAACAAATGTGTGGATTTTCCGATCGTGTGTACACAAGTCCATCGGACAAAAGTACAAACACGCATGTTTGGAAGCAGAAGCAGTCGGTCTTGTAAACTAGCGTTTGTAATGGAGAGTTAACATTCGTGACGTGGCAAATTATGAAATCTCCAAATGCAGCGCACATTCTCTTCTTCTTTAAAGGGGAAAATAATGAAGCTGCTTTGCTGGTGATGCTGATGGAGTTATTTCAAACAAATTTTCAAAGTCTTTTTTTTTCTAGTGATATCAAGAATAATATTATTATGCTTGTTATTTTTTTTTTTTTTGCAAGTTACCACAACACCATTATCCCGTAGTTTTTTAGAACAAAGATACAACTATGTTGGTGTCCTTTGTAAATTTTACATTGTATTTTTTTTTTAAATGTAACTGCCTACTCCCAAACTATAATTTGAAGTAAAACACATAGCCAATTATTATTCTACACAATTTTTTAATTGTGCATTCAAAAAAAAAATTAGACATGCTATCTGCCAATATAACTTAACCAAAAAGTGCATTCTATGCATCCAAAAATATAGAAAATTTACCAAATCAAATCATTATTCAACCAAAAAAATTATGTCAAAGCAATAACTCCAAGGTTAATAATAAATAACAAGTTATATCCTCCGATTCCGCAACATGTCTGGATGAAGAACGGCCGTTCAGAAATGAACCGAAAAGCACGAAATGAAAAGGGCAAAACAAAAAAAAAGCGCAAACTGAAAAGCGCTAAATGAAAAACGCGAAAAGAAAAGCGCATCAACACTCACCAAACTTCTACTAACACGAAATTAGCAGAAGGAGCCCAAAGGGTGATGCTAAAGAGCTGAAAAACCACGTAGTACGTCTAGTACGTCACTACGTTTGTAATTGTTGGCCAACATTTGTGTGACCGTGTGTATGCAAGGCGAGTTTGAGCCGACACCCTTCGGACAAAATTACACGGTTTTGTTGTCCAACAATCTGATCGTGTGTACGAGGCATTACTCCCAAGGAGTTTCAATGTCCCCACCAGGCACTGTCAGACAGGTCTCTTCTCAAATGGGCAAAACCCTCTCTTTTAATACAATAACATCCAGCCATGGCTTAACTCGTTGTTTGAAGGTAACCATTTCTGCATATCTTAGCCCTAGCTATGCAGCACACAACAAAGCTAAACACAACTCTAAACTCTGCTTAGAAAAGGTGGCTTACATTTATACTGAGCACCTCATCATTTTTAGGGTACGTGTCAGAGAATCAATAAAACTGCAAACAGAAGTATGTTGAGCTCATATACAAAGTAAACTCAAAATATAATAATGTTCATTTTTGCTACAAAAATAAAGCGATTATTTCCTTATATTTCTCCATAAACAGAAGAGGACATAATTATCGGGTAAGAAATGATCAAGTCTTAAGCAGAAGCTTCCCATTGCATTTGTTGTGTTGTCAAGCTTTTTGTTTTCAAAGCAAGCATTCTATACAGGCAATCACTCAGCCGAAAGGCAGTGGATTGTTACCAATCTTTCTATTCCAGGCTGATACAGAAGAGAACAGCTTTATAAATATTGCTTTTCAAATGTCATTTTCTGTGAAAGTGTTGGCACAGATATCAAACAAAACAATTTCCAACTTGTAAAAAGTTCTGCCATTCCAGGTGCGCTGGGTTTATACATGTAAACAGTCTGATAAAAACCAATAAAAATGGGGTTTCTTACCTTTTAAACCTTTTTACAGCATTTAGTGTTAAAGGGATACTCTTTTTTTATTTATTTTTTTATGTTTTTTTTAAGTTAAACTTAATTTTTTTCTAAAATTTGGGCTCTTATATCAGGTGTTATGTAATAATTAGAGTGTCTTTCTTCAAGGTATATAGATACAAATAGATGAGCTTTGCATACAGTACACCTAGATACTTATTTAACCACTTGCCCTCTGGAAGGTTTACCCCCCTTCATGACCAAGCCATTTTTTGCGATACATTTTTTGTGTTACTTTAACTTAAAATTTTTGTTCTTTTTTTCCACAACTAGAGCTCACTTTTGGTGGTATTTGATCACCTCTGCAGGTTTTATTTTTTGTGCTATAAACAAAAAAACAAAAAAAAAAAAAACACATCCAATAAAAAAAATAGAAAAAAAATGTTTTTCATCAATTTAGGCCAATATGTATTCTGCTACATAGTTTTGGTAAAAAAAATAAGCATATATTGATTGATTTGCACAAAAGTTATAGCAAACTATGGGATAGATTTATGGATTTTTTGTTTTACTAGTAATGGTGGTTATCAACGACTTAAAGCGGGACTGCAACATTGCGGCAGACAAACCGGACACCAAGTGACACTTTTTGGGGACCAGTAACATTATCAAAGTAATCAGTGCTAATAATATGCACTGTCACTGTACTAATGACACTGGCAGGAAGGGGTTAACATTGGGCGATCAAAGGGTTAAAAGTGTTCCAAGGGAATGCTTGCTAACTGCGTGGAGGTGTACTATTACTATAGGAAGGCAGAGATCCGTGTTCCTGCTTTGTAGCTTCCACAGCCTCCCCCTCTCACACAACGGTGATCTGCCTTCTTTACATAGGCAGACTGACGTTCTGCCTGTCTCCCGAACGATCGGCAAACATCGCATCTGCCGGACCTGCTGATTGGCTTTCACTGTGCGCATGTGCATGCCACAGACCCAGAAGTGCAGGATCACATACAGGTACGTGATCCTGCCCAGGGGAGCCACTTTGCTGCCGTATATTTACAGTATACGGTTGGCAAATGGTTAAAGCAGACCAGCAAGCAGAAGGTAAAATACCTAAAACGGAGTTCCAGCCTGGGTGAAAAAAAAATTAAAGTCAGCAGCTACAAGTACTGTAGCTGCTGATTTTTAATATAAGGACACTTACTTGTGCAGGAAGCCCACGATGTCAGCACCCGAAGCCAACCCGTCCATTGGCTCTGGGTGCAGGCAGCGGCATGCTTACTAAGGAAAACAGGAAGTGAAGCCTTGCGGCTTCGCAGCCTGTTTTCTACTGTGCTTGCGTGAGTCGCACTGTGCTTTCTGAATGGTCCTGCTATCTTCTGAGACCCGTGTGTCTCCCAGAAGGCAGCGGGGGGAGAAGGAGGTGGCGGATGTTTCGTAGATTGGTACACAATGAAGTCTACACTTAGATACAAGTCAGAATTTTGTAATTTTTGGTAAGATACTCACAATAGAAAATAATGTCTAAAGAGATGCAGAGCCTGCAACTTTCCTCATTAGAGCTCTGAATCTGGAGCAGCTGGTTGATAATTATGAAACCACTCCAATTAGACTCACTGACTAAAGGGGCACAGAGGAACAAACAGAGTAACAAAAGGTATTAATCTGCAACAAAGTTTGTTATGTACATAGATCACTGAGAGGGGAATGTTTTTTCTCAACAAAAGTGGAGTTACACTTTAAAGTGGTTGTAAACCCTTACAAACCACTTTGGCCTACAGATAAGCCTAGATTAAGGCTTACCTGTAGGTCCAATAAATATCTCCTAAACTTACATGGTTTAGGAGATATTTAGAAAAAAAGAGACATCGCTGTCTATGGCGCATGTGCCGTAGACAGCGGCGCGCAGGCGCACTGCGCATGCTGAGATCACGGCGATATGCCACTTTCGTGCGCATGCACGGGAGTGACATCATCGCCAATCCAGCAAATGACAGCGCTGGAGCGGCGAGACCCGGAAGTCACTCCGGGCTTGATGGCGGCGAAGAAGGTCGTGGATGAGGAACGCTTCGGGGGCTTCGTTCTTAGGTAAGTTATTCATAATGAGCTAGTATGCTATGCATACTAGCTCATTATGCCTTTGCCTTGCAGGTTCCGTTTTTTTAAGTGGAAATACTCTTCACCTGAGCACCAAAAAACTAAAATGCTATTTAATTCATTTGTAATCATTTAAAGCAGACTCCCCCATCCATCCATGTCTCCATGCTTAATTTTGTTGAGAAATAACTTTGAAAAACACCCCCCTAGCATTTCTGGTCGCAGCCATCTTAAATAAGGCCAGGTGATTCATGTAGCATTTACTTCCTGGAATCCATGTTCACTTACCTCAGGCATGTAAGTAGGAAAGTGTGTAATTAGCTGAGAAAGCCCCTCCTCCCCTACTGGAGATTCCTGGGATGTATGACATCCTTTGCCTAGGAATTGAAACCAGGAAATAACTGAAGAAATTACAAAAAAAGTTTAAAACAAGCAAATATGGTATACTTTCCTATCCATTTACTAATGCTAGCAGCATAAAAATAGTTAATGTTGTTTGAGAGAGTGAAGTTCCGCTTTATTTTAGGTGATTTGTTTTACTTGCAAAATGTTCAACAGTTCTGTTTAGCAACTCTTGTGATACAGACACCATTCCAGATTGCATATACAGGTTGGACACCTCACTTTTTTCAATGGCCTAAAAAACACTGGCAATGTACTCACTCTGCTTTCTAGCACTACATTGGCAAAACGATGCAATGCAGTAGAGCCTAACTGGTTTAGAGTGCTGGCCTTTCCTTTTCTAATTATGTGCTGCAGAGAAGTGCAGGAATCTAATCCAAAATGATTTCTATACAGTTGTGCTCATAAGTTTACATACCCTGGCCGAATTTATGCTTTCTTGGCCATTTTTCTGAGAATATGAATGATAACACAAAAACATTTCTTTCGCTCATGGTTAGTTATTGGCTGAAGCCATTTATTATCAACTGTGTTTACTCTTTTTAAATCATGACAAAAGAAAGTACCCAAATGATCCTGATCAAAAGTTTACATACCCCAGTTCTTAATATTGTGTATTGCCCCCTTTAACATCAATGACAGCTTGAAGTCTTTTGTGGTATTTATGGATGAGGCTCTTTATCTTCTCAGATGGTAAAGCTGCCCATTCCTCTTGACAAAAAGCCTCCAGTTCCTGTAAATTCCAAAAGGTTTGAGGCTTGTTTCTGTGCTGTTTGGTGTATTGTAAGCGGGATACTTTGTGGCATTTGCATAGTAATGGCTTTCTTCTGGCGACTTGACCATGCAGCCCATCTTTCTTCAAGTGCCTCCTTATTGTGCATCTTGAAACAGCCACACCAGGTTTTCAGAGAGTCCTGTATTTCACCTGAAGTTATTTGTGGGTTTTTCTTTGCATCCCAACCAATTTTCCTGACAATTGTGGCTGAAATTTTAGTTGGTCTACCTGACCGTGGTTTGGTTTCAACAGAACCCCATTCTCAATTCCTTGGATATCTTTTTATATCCCTCTCCTGTTTTATACAGTTTAACTACATTTTGCCGCAGGTCCTTTGACAATTCTTTTGCTTTCCCCATGACTCAGAATCCAGAAACGTCAGTGCAGCACTGTATGAAAGATGCAAGGGTCTGTCAGAAGTCCAGAAACTCATTGCCCTTTTATACATACACACTAATTACAAGCAAACAGATCACAGGTGAGGATGGTTACCTTTAAAGAGGAAGTAAACCCTGATGGGTTTTACTTCCTCTTTGTTTCCCTGCAAAGGTAAAGCATAATGGGCTACTATACATCGCATAGTAGCCCATTATGTGTCACTTACCTGACACAGGAGCCTGCGATGTCACCGGTGTCCCCTCTTCCACGAAGCGTCCATCTTCCTTCCGGGGTCACTCCCGCTTATGCTCACGAAAGCCACCACTAATGGCATGATCGTCGTTAGCAATGGCATGCTCAGCACGCCTGCGTGCCGCTGTCTACGGCGCATGCGCCATAGACATCGGTGCCTGTCTTTTGCAAATATCTCCTAAACCATGTAGGTTTAGGAGATATTTCTTGCACCTACAGGTAAGCCTTAATCTAGGCTTACCTGTGGGTAAAAGTGGTCTGTAAGGGTTTTACAACCACTTTAATAGCCATTCAAAACACTTTGTGTCAACTTGTGTGCATGTTATCAGGCCAAACTCACCAGGGTACGTAAACTTTTGATCAGGAGGGAGTTTCTTTTGTCATTATGATTTAAAAGGAGTAAACATTTATTATTGATAATAAATGGCTTCAGCCAAACACTAACCATGAGTGAAAGAAATGTTTTTGTGTTATCATTCATATTATCTGAAAAATGGCCAATAAATCATAAATTCTGCCAGGGTATGTACATTTATGAGCACAACTGTACCTATACTAGCTTTATTTTAAATACATGAAGGTTTTTTTTAAATAAATTGCATAACAAAAATAAATTTTGTTCTTAAAATCTTTTTACAGATCAGCTTTAAAAATTAAGTATTGTTTTATTAACTTGTATTTTCTCCATTGGTTTATAGGGGAAGTTAATCAATACTGCAAAATGTACCTGGAACTGATCTTGTTATCGATACTTTCCTTGTTTAATGGTGTATAAGTGTTCTAGTGTAATGCCTGTTGTTCATTATATCAATGGGAAAAATTGAATAATTTATTTTGTCTGTGAAAAATTGATGGACACGGGAACAAAGTATAGGTCTCCTGTGCTATAATCATTGCCTTTGGATATACAGTAGCAGATGTATGTTATAATAACAATTGAGAACAAATGTGACGTGGCACAACTAGCAAAGGCATGCCTCCATCCCTGATATATAGATATACTGTAGATAGAAAAGAAAATGTTGGGACTTTACATGAGGCATGTCTGTGCAAATAATAATATATATATATATATATATAAACAGTAATGAAATACAAATGATCTACTTTAATTTAATTAGATGTCACGATCACGTGAAACACATGATTGATGGACACATAATAAATCAACACATAATTATAATAATAATCATAAAATTAATAAACATGATGATAATAATAAAAATAATAATAATGATATGATAATAATCATATCATTTTTATTCAATAATTAACATATCACTTAATCATCATAGAATATTTGATACAGGTAATCAGTAAACATAATTGATAAGAATCCGAATCGCAATAATCATGATTAATAAATGAAATGCAGAAAGAAAATATACATCCAATATGAATTGATACATGATATTAGAAATTAAAAATTCATCATAAGAACCTGCTCGTCTTGACACCCTTTATCAGAGACTTTACACGTTTGATGGCCTGTAGCCAGTGAAAATGCAAGGCTATACTGAAAGATGAATAAATAAATATAACTATTAACCACTTGCCGACCAGCCGCCGTCATTATACTGCGGTGGGTCAGCATGATCTCGCGAACCGTCGTAGCTATACGTCGGTCCCTTTGAGCGGGCTAGCAGGCGCGTGCCTGCTGCACAGCGTGGGTGCCGATGCTTGTGACCAGTGGTCGTGATGACCGACGGCCATGATTTTTGAATCTATTAACCTCTTCGCGCCCGCGCTATAGCCGAAAGACGGCTGCATCGCGGACGCTCCCTGCCGGGAGGACGTCCCTGGACGTCCTCTTGTTTACTTCCCCAATACACGCTCCTGAGAGCGCGCATCGGGGAAGTTCTGTGCTGGCCGTGTCCGTCTGACACAGCCAGTCACAGATCGCTGTAAACGGCCAATCACAGCGGCCGTTTACAGCGAGATCGGCGTGTCCAATGAGAGATGATCTCATATGGAAACATATGAGATCATCTGTCAGCGCCACTCTCTCTCTCTCTCAGCTCTCTCTCTCAGCAGCCGTAAGTAAAAAAAAAAAAAAAAAAAAACGAAATGTGCGATCTGTCTCCCCATCTGTGTCCCCACCTGTGTCCCCATCCATCTGTCCCCACCTGTGTCCCCATCCATCTGTCCCCACCTGTGTTCCCATCCATGTGTCCCCATCTGTGTCCCCATCCATGTGTCCCCACCTGTGTCCCCATCCATCTGTCCCCATCCATGTGTCCCCATCCATCTGTCCTCATCTGTGTCCCCATCCATGTGTCCCCACCTGTGTCCCCATCCATCTGTGTCCCCATCCATCTGTGTCCCCATCCATCTGTGTCCCCATCCATCTGTCCCCATCCATCTGTCCCCATCTGTGTCCCCATCCATCTGTCCCCATCTGTGTCCCTACCTGTGTCCCCATCCATCTGTGTCCCCATGCATCTGTGTCCCCATCCATCTGTCCCCATCTGTGTCCCCATCCATCTGTCCCCATCTGTGTCCCCAGTGCACCTGTCCCCAGTGCCACCTGTTTCCAGTGCCACGTATAAGTGCCATCTGTCATCAGTGGCACGTGTCATCAGTGCCACGTCAGTGCCATCTGTCATCAGTGCCACATATTAGTGCCACGTATCAGTGCCACGTATCAGTGCCATCTGTCATCAGTGCCACCTGTCAGTGTCACGTGCCATCTGTTATCAGTGTCACGTGTCATCAATGCCATGTATCAGTGCCATCTGTCATCAGTGTCACGTGTCATCAATGCCACGTATCAGTGCCATCTGTCATCAGTGTCACGTGTCATCAGTGCCACGTGTCGGTGCCATCTCTCATCAGTGCCACATATTAGTGCCATCTCTCATCAGTGCCACGTATTAGTGCCATCTGTCACCAGTGCCACATATTAGTGCCATCTGTCACCAGTGCCACATATTAGTGCCATCTGTCAGTGTCACGTGTCATCTGTGCCCCGTATTAGTGCCGTCTGTCATCAGTGTCACGTGTCATCAGTGCTCCATACTAGTGCCATCTGTCACCAGTGCCACATCAGTGTCACGTGTCATCAGTGCCACCTGTCATCAGTGCCATGTCAGTGTCACGTGTCATTGTCCTGGTGCTCCAGGGCCTTCAAAAGTGTAATAGGTAGTCAACAAGTTAGATGTGTAATTTATGCTCCTAGAACACGTGATGGCGCTCCCTGCATGTTGGGCCTCTCTAAGTGGCCAGGCCATGTAAAAGTCCCACATACGTGGTATTGTAATACTCAGGAGGAGTAGCAGAATTTATTGTGGGGTGTCATTTGTGGTATACACATTCCATGTGAGAGAAATAACCTATTACAATGACAATTTTGTGGAAAAAATAAAAAAATAAAAAAATAATTCATTTTGCAAAGAATTGTGGGAAAAAAATGACAACATCAAAAAGCTCACCATGCCTCTTACTAAATACCTTGGGATGTCTACTTTCAAAAAAGGGGTCATTTGGGGGGTATTTTTACTTTCCTGGCTTGTTCGGGTCACAAGAAATGAGATCAGCCACCAGTACATCAGATGTGATCAATTTTGTATGATTCGCACCACAGTTTGTAGACTCTGTAACTTTCACAAAGACCAAATAATATCCACTAATTTGGGTTATTTTTACCAAAGATATGTAGCAGTATAAATTGTGGCCAAAATTTATGAAGAAAAATTAATAATTTGCTAAATTTTATCACAGAAACAAAGAAAAATGTGCTTTTTTTTTTTTCAAAATTTTCAGTCTTTTTTCATTTATAGCGCAAAAAATAAAACACCCAGAGGTAATCAAATACCACCAAAAGAAAGCTCTATTTGTGGGAAAAAAAGGACAAAAAATTCATTTGGGTACAGTGTTGCATGACTGAGTAATTGTCATTCAAAGTGTGAGAGCACCGAAAGCTGAAAATTGGTCTGGGCAGGAAGGGTGTTTAAGTGCCCAGTAAGCAAGTGGTTAATCATGATTATTGTGATTCAGATTCTTATCAATTATGTTTTCTGATTACCTGTATCAAATATTCTATGAAGATTAAGTGATATGTTAATTATTTATTGAATACAAATTATATGATTATTATTATATTATTATTATTACTTGTACTTGTATCATCATGTACTGTATGAAGATAGAACCACAAATTGCCGCCCTTTAGGTCTACCCCTCCGCGCTCCTGGATTAAGTTCTCTTAAGATAAGATCACAGATAAATATATAAGAAAAATAAAAAGGCTATTAGTCTTATAAAAGCAGCTACTATGTAGTAAAATCGAAATCGGTGATAAGGCAATATTAAAATCTAGGCAAAAGTATCACTTTCCTAAACAGGATACTGTCCCTTTAAATATTGCAGCAGCGCTTCATGTCTTTTATATTTCCTTGATTTCTTTTGCAAAAGAGTCATAAAGGAACACCATGATAACCAAACAAAGTCTGAAGAGGTGCAAGTCTTTCTCGTGATAAGTAGTGAGACTTCCACCCGAGGTTATAATCACCTTTGACACCACGTGCAGATCAAACTCCCCTTTGAGGATGCACTCACCAAAATTTTGAAAAATATGGGCATTTCAATAAAATTCCCTGCAATCAGCCATCTCCTCAGCACGTCCACCTCTTAGCCGCCTCTAGGTGTCAGAGCAGTTCCACTCCAATCCACAGCATATAAGGAAACAAATGGTGCAGATAGCGCAGTACAGTTTGATAGAAATTTATTTGAAAAAACAATATTCCCCCCAGTAAAAACATGCGTACCACAAAGTAGTAATAAACAGCTTGAAAAATATAGTATAAGTGCACTCTGCCTGTTGCTGTGTTCCGTCCGCCGGAAACTAGCGCCAAAACCGCTGTATAGAAGCTGATCTCACACTTCCTGGTTGGGCTGGCTTGGCTGGAGCTCACTCTGGAGCGCAAACGTCACTTCCTGCAAGAGCACGACCCTGACGCATTTCGTCACTTCCGGACGTCGTCTGAGGGTGTGACCTCGCTAGCGGAAGTGCACTTATATATATGTATTCATGACGGAACCTCCAATCACAATACACTATACAGTGATGGGCATTCATTGTGCCCAATCGGGATTAGCGGTTAGGCTTATTATTGCAGAATGCATTATTATTCCACTGTCAGCATCAAACGGTCAGCATAAAAACAATCTGGGCACATTATACATTTCATCTTAGCGGTCACATTTTATCTTTCACAGCCTAAACGGTGATAAATGAGTTGGTTCAAAACCGATCCGGAATCTCATTATATAATCCTCATATACTACATTTGGCTGCTTTACTCCGATATTGTGTGACAGTGTATGGATGCCAATGTTTAATATAGCAGATATAATAGTTTGGTACCCCATTATACAACGATTTGTAGTTACCACAGTGGGTATAGGCCGGACTCACATATTACAACTACAATTAAGGCCGATTTGTGTATAAAACAATCGGCCGACCATCTTAAAGTGTATGGTGTCTTATTTGTATTTATGTGTAAAATTTGCATCCATATGACCACCTCAGGCAATATTAGAGCCGTTATAGTTATATGCATACCATATACATTTTTTAACCTGTACAAGTACAACTAAAACTCCCTAATAGATATGCCTAAAAAATGGCCAATAAAATATGAATTTATATAGTCTAAAAAATATTTTAAAACCATGCGTATAAGATGCACACATAAAATTATTGATAAATCAGCCCAGATAAAAAACACATATGTTATTTATAAAATACATATATGTTAAAAACCAAGAGGAAAATTTTAAATAAAAAGAGAATAAAAATTATTAAAAAAAATGTAGAATTGAAATAAAATGCAATAAAAAAGGCTAAAAAATATAGATATATTTTTAGCTAAAAAATGTTATATCCTTTAAGATTCCGATAAACGCTAAAACATATATAAAATATATGTAATAAACGTAAAAGTGGGTTAAAAATGGGTAAGACAAAAAATATTAATATTATACTAAAATAATATAATAATATAATGTAATACTTCCCCCCTTAAATTATTAATATGTCACTCCTTCTCCTGCCATGACCTATAGCTAAGTGTCACCAGTGTTCCTGAACTTCCAAAATAAATCAATAAATATAATATAGTAGCATCAATGGATGGGACGGGCTCTATCTAATTCATATCATCATGTGTCTTCGAGTTTATTCATCAAGTGTCACTTATAAAACAGTTAATGTCCAGTTCGACATTTAAGCCTCTGGGTACCAGAACATCCACCAAATAAATCCAGTGTGTTTCACGTTTGATAATTCTCGGATTAAATTCATCCCTCTCCACTGTGGTTGAATCTGTTCAACCCCCCAAAATAGAAAAACCTGACGCATCCATATCGTGTTTGAGCTTAAAGTGTAGAGACACATTGTGGTCTTTGTACCCAATTTTGATGTTGTGTATGTGCTCTGCGATTCTCACTCGTAATTTTCTTTTTGTCCGCCCAATGTAGATGAGACCGCATGGGCATTTTAATGCGTAGACAACATGTGTGGTATTACATGTGATGAACTGGTCGATTGTGAACGTTTGGTTATTGACTGGTGAGATAAACGATTCTAGTGATCTACTAGGATTGAATATAAAAGAATTTCGCGCAATAATAGCTAAAGGTGTGTGTAAATAAATCTAAAAAGCAATATGGATAATGACCAGTAGTCGGCGCTGGTACTGGTGAGAGGTGGTGATCAATCAATGGATATAGGGTAAAAATAAATAAATATAAAAATAAATATAAATGTTCGTGACTAACAGTGTAAATTACACATATAAATAAATAAATATACACATCTAAGTGACTAACATTAAATATAGCAAATATCTAAAGTGTCATGTGCATAAATGCCTACTAAACTGTGCATCAAGTTGTGCGACAATCAATGTGCAAAAAGTAGTGTAAATCCGTGACTGGTATAAAACAAGTAAAGAACAAGTAAACAACAGCACACAGTTTAAAAAATGAATAAAATCAATGAAAATAATATATATAAATGTATATATTAAAGGAATCAATGATAAAAAATGAAAAATAAAATAAGAATTGTGGATAAGTGATGAGGTGAGAAAGATTTAAATAAGTTCATATGGTCCCAGAATGGATAAAAAATTGATAAAATACAGCAGAATCCAAATTGATCCGTCCGATCCTGTTAGTGACCTGCTGTGTGGTCAGACACAGCCGTCTCCTGGATCCTAGAATAGTGATAAATTTAATATTGCCAGTTCATCCAAATGGTCAACACTTGCTGGATGGTTTTGATAAAGGGCGGTAAAAATTGGGTAAATATTTGGTCCTGGTTTTCACATTTTATATCCACTCACTGGTCTCTCAGAACTCTCACCTTAAAGATGAAAAAGTAAAGCCTTTCATGGGTCTCCTATAGCCCAGATAGTATAAGTTCAAATGTTCAGCAAACGTTGTAAGAGTAAAAAACTTCTCCTTTAAGGGCGTTTAAATCCAGCAATGCTCAGTGTCAATGACACAGTGCCAGGGAAAAGAACAAAGGGAAGCCTCCACTAGTGTAGTATTTTCAACAAGTATTACGAGAGAAGAAGATTATCAAACCCAGGCGAAACAAATAGGAGAAAGATTCTAAAATAAAAGGTTACGACGACCAATGGATAGAAAAACAAATCCAGGATGTCAATAAAATGGACAGAACAATTATGCTCCAGAACAAACCGAAAAAAAGTTATCAAAATGAAGCACCTTGTCTAATTTTAGACTATAACATTCAACATAAAGATGTAGCTAAAGTAATAGAAAAACACTGGCACATTCTCAAGAAAGACAAAGACCTAAAAACTATATTACCCCTGAAACCCAACATTGTTTACACCAGGGCCCCTACCATTAGGGACCTGGTAGTTAAATCAGTAGTGGAACCCCCACCAAAACCATCTTTCACGTTTTTTTCAGGAAAAGGATTCTACCCCTGCCGCAAATGCTACGCCTGTAGACATGCACAGAAGTCCCAAAAGAAAAGACTGGACTTTACTGCTACAAATACAGGACAAACGTTTAAAATAAAAGACTTCATAGGTTGCCACACGGAAGGAGTCGTATACGTGCTACAGTGCAGTTGCAATCTCCAATATGTGGGAAGAACCAAAAGGGCCCTAAAAGTAAGACTAGAAGAACACGTACAAAATATCAAAAGTGGATTCCCCAAACATAACGTATCAAAACACTTTGCACAGAAGCACAACCGAGACCCCTCCACCCTACAATTTTGGGGAATAGAGAAATATAATAAGGCATGGAGGGGCAGCCATAAAGTACGCACAATTAGTCAAAAAGAATCGAAGTGGATCCATACTATGCGGACCCTCACCCCTGGAGGACTGAATGTCGAGTTCGACTTGAACTGCTTTTTAAGCAACTTCTAAGTCTATCCCTTACCATTGAAAACCACATTTCTCGCACTATTCAACAAGGAAATCCATATGCGGGACATCATATACCACCATACTTTATCTCGATATTGATATGAGAGTATTATCTCCATAACAAATATCAATATACACCTGCATTGGACTATTTTTACCACCATCTATAGCCATACTGATCCATCTCATTAAATGGATACACAGAACACATATACGTTGGAATATAAAGCATTATCACATATGACTATACAACACATCCAACTTTATAAGATGACACCAGGATCCTCCATCTATTTATTTACTCATGTTTTATTGTGAAGTATAGCATAATAGATAACCGATACCCACTTCCACAACGTACTGAAAACTGTACCGGTACCTCAAGGCTTTCTCTCGCTCCATTTAGCATATATGGTATTTTATCCATTTTCCATATATATTCATGTACTTATCTATATATGCACACTTTTATGTGTTTAACACTATACCTATATACGTATATAATTTTTATACATATATATAATTTTAATTTCAAATAAACTCTGGAAATGCATTATATATGTATATGGTTATCCATTTACATATACATGATTTTAAATATATTTTATTCCATTTTAAAGATGCATTTTATCATCTATGCCTTACATAGTATCCATTTTAATTATCCACTTGGCGATATTGACTATTACCCCAAATATGGACTAGTCCACATGAATGCTACCACTGATATATATGCACCTAGTCCGGGATGTTTTAATTACAGCAGGACTATCCATAAATACAGTACAGCCAGATCGCAAACATATGAGGGACTATAAATACACACTATCCCCTCTCCAGATGTAAACAACCCAGAGTGAACACTAGTTGTCCCGCTGCAGAACGGTGTAGCGCTACAGAAGTATGGCCACCGTATAAGAATTTATTTAGCCCTAAGAAAATGGCCGCCACCATAGCATACCATACCACCAAGAAAATGGCCGCCATAATAATAACACCATACCACCAGCAAAATGGCCGCTTTCGACCATACATCGGACCACAACAAAGATGGCCGAAAATCTATTTCCGATCTCACGTCATATATAGCAACATCATACAGCCAATCCGGTTCCCCAGATGAAGACACGTGACGTGTCGTAACGCGTAGGGAGTGGCCGTAGGCAGAGGAGCATACGAAGGAGACGTGAGAAGGCGCTGAGAACGCCTGAATATTATCTTTACCTACAAATGCCTGATTTTATCTGATTTTATGTAAGAGTCCACCTGTTATCTAATAAATATTTTTAATACTTGTTGAAAATACTACACTAGTGGAGGCTTCCCTTTGTTCTTTTCCCTGGCACTGTGTCATTGACACTGAGCATTGCAGGATTTAAACGCCCTTAAAGGAGAAGTTTTTTACTCTTACAACGTTTGCTGAACATTTGAATTTATAAAATGTGAAAACCAGGACCAAATATTTACCCAATTTTTACCGCCCTTTATCAAAACCATCCAGCAAGTGTCTTTATCAAAACCATCCAGCAAGTGTTGACCATTTGGATGAACTGGCAATATTAAATTTATCACTATTGTAGGATCCAGGAGACGGCTGTGTCTGACCACACAGCAGGTCACTAACAGGATCGGACGGATCAATTTGGATTCTGCTGTATTTTATCAATTTTTTATCCATTCTGGGACCATATGAACTTATTTAAATCTTTTTTTATCACCTCATCACTTATCCACAATTCTTATTTTATTTTTCATTTTTATCATTGATTCCTTTAATATATACATTTATATATATTATTTTCATTGATTTTATTCATTTTTTAAACTGTGTGTTGTTGTTTACTTGTTCTTTACTTGTTTTATACCAGTCACGGATTTACACTACTTTTTGCACATTGACTGTCGCACAACTTGATGCACAGTTTAGTAGGCATGTATGCACATGACACTTTGCTATATTTAATGTTAGTCACTTAGATGTGTATATTTATTTATTTATATGTGTAATTTACACTGTTAGTCACGAACATTTATATTTATTTTTATATTTATTTATTTTTACCCTATATCCATTGATTGATCACCACCTCTCACCAGTACCAGCGCCGACTACTGGTCATTATCCATATTGCTTTTTAGATTTATTTACACACACCTTTAGCTATTATTGCACGAAATTCTTTTATATTCATCTCTATTTTTGTGTATTTGTGAACACGCCACATTTTGCCGCACAGCACTACCATTTTCTTATTTTAGACTATCTGAATACTCCAAGTAGCGCGAGGGACACACATTTACACGATCTACTAGGATTAGTCACTTCTCTACATGCCTTACATCTTCTGCATGCGAAGAACCCATTACGGTCCCAGAACGTTGGTGGTCGTTTTGGAGGATCCACGACTTTCCATACGATTTTATCTCCAAAGCTAGTGGCTTTCCTGTAAATGAATTGTGGAGCTGGTGGTAATTCGGTTTTCAATTTTTTATCGAGTAATAACACATGCCAATGTTGTTTGAATATTTTTTCAATTTCTCTATATTGGGCATGAAATCCCGAAGTAAAACCCCATTCCTTGTTAAATTTGGACAAATTTATTCAAAAGAGCGTGCAAAATACCAGGTCATATTTGAGGGATACAAAAAGTTTTTTAAATTTGTTACAAAATGTTGACCTTACAAACAAGCAACAGATCTGGCTAGTAACAGCGGATGTGTCATTGCTATACTCAATAATACAGCATGACGATGCTTTGCTAGCTCTAAATTGGGCCCTGAGTAAAAGGGATGATATCCCTTTTAATCAAAAAATGTTTTTAAAAAACAGTTTGGATTTTTGTTTGAGTCACAATTATTTTTGGTTCAACAATGCTTTTTATTCCCAGCAACACGGTGTAGCTATGGGGGCCAAATTTGCACCGAGTATTGCAAATTTGTTCATGGCGGAGTGGGAAGATAAGACGATTTTTAATAAACAGCCACCTGAGCTTCTTTTTTATAAACGTTTTATTGATGATTTGTTTTTTATCTGGGCGGGAACAGAGAATGACTTGAAAATGTTTATAGAATTTTTAAACAAGAATGATCGTAACATAAGCTTAACATCAGAAAGAAGTAAGGATGAAATCAATTATCTGGATGTCACTATATACAGAAAAGGAGAAAATTTGGAAACTAAGGTATTCTTCAAAAAAACAGATAGGAATAGCTATCTGCCCTAAACAAGCGGACACCACCCACAATGGCTCAAAAATATACCGAAGGGTCAAATTATGAGAGTGCGACAAAACTGTTCGGAAGAAGTAAATTTTATCTGCCAGGCCAACACTTTGGCCGAAAGGTTTGCAATAAAGGGCTACGACCCTGATATCCTGGAGAAAGTGGTAGAAGAGGTGGGGAAAATACCGAGATCTACCTGTCTGGCTGAAAAAGAAGACATACCAACACAACAACCAAAGGAGATCATTAGGAATACCACTAACAAAGAATGGGGCTTTACTTTGGGATTTCATGCCCAATATAGAGAAATTGAAAAAATATTCAAACAACATTGGCATGTGTTATTACTCGATAAAAAATTGAAAACCAAATTACCACCAGCTCCACAATTCATTTACAGGAAAGCCACTAGCTTTGGAGATAAAATCGTACGGAAAGTCGTGGATCTTCCAAAACGACCACCAACGTTCTGGGACCGTAACGGGTTCTTCGCATGCAGAAGATGTAAGGCATGTAGAGAAGTGACTAATCCTAGTAGATCACTAGAATCGTTTATCTCACCAGTCAATAACCAAACGTTCACAATCGACCAGTTCATCACATGTAATACCACACATGTTGTCTACGCATTAAAATGCCCATGCGGTCTCATCTACATTGGGTGAACAAAAAGAAAATTATGAGTGAGAATCGCAGAGCACATACACAACATCAAAATTGGGTACAAAGACCACAATGTGTCTCTACACTTTAAGCTCAAACACGATATGGATGCGTCAGGTTTACTATTTTGGGGGGTTGAACAGATTCAACCACACTGGAGAGGGATGAATTTAATCCGAGAATTATCAAAACGTGAAACACACTGGATTTATTTGGTGGATGTTCTGGTACCCAGAGGCTTAAATGTCGAACTAGACATTAACTCGAGCCCGTCCCATCCATTGATGCTACTATATTATATTTATTGATTTATTTTGGAAGTTCAGAAACACTGGTGACACTTAGCTATAGGTCATGGCAGGAGAAGGAGTGTCATATTAATAATTTAAGGGGGGAAGTATTACATTATATTATTATATTATTTTAGTATAATATTAATAATTTTTGTCTTACCCATTTTTAACCCACTTTTACGTTTATTACATATATTTTATATATGTTTTAGCGTTTATCGGAATCTTATAGGATATTACATTTTTTAGCTAAAAATATATATATATTTTTTAGCCTTTTTTATTGCATTTTATTTCAATTCTACATTTATTTTTATTATTTTTATTCTCTTTTTATTTACATTTTTCCTCTTGGTTTTTAACATATATGTATTTTATAAATAACATATGTGTTTTTTATCTGGGCTGATTTATCAATAATTTTATGTGTGCATCTTATACGCATGGTTTTAAAATATTTTTTAGACTATATAAATTCATATTTTATTGGCCATTTTTTAGGCATATCTATTAGGGAGTTTTAGTTGTACCTGTACAGGTTAAAAAATGTATATGGTATGCATATAACTATTACGGCTCTAATATTGCCTGAGGTGGTCATATGGATGCAAATTTTACACATAAATACAAATAAGACACCATACACTTTAAGATGGTCGGCCGATTGTTTTATACACAAATCGGCCTTAATTGTAGATGTAATATGTGAGTCCGGCCTATCCCCACTGTGGTAACTACAAATCGTTGTATAATGGGGTACCAAACTATTATATCTGCTATATTAAACATTGGCATCCATACACTGTCACACAATATCGGAGTAAAGCAGCCAAATGTAGTATATGAGGATTATATAATGAGATTCCGAATCGGTTTTGAACCAACTCATTTATCACCGTTTAGGCTGTGAAAGATAAAATGTGACCGCTAAGATGAAATGTATAATGTGCCCAGATTGTTTTTATGCTGACCGTTTGATGCTGACAGTGGAATAATAATGCATTCTGCAATAATAAGCCTAACCGCTAATCCCGATTATGCACAATGAATGCCCATCACTGTATAGTGTATTGTGATTGGAGGTTCCGTCATGAATACACATATATAAGTGCACTTCCGCTAGCGAGGTCACACCCTCATTATTATTATCATTATGTATTGATTTATGATGTGTCCATCAATTGTGTATTTCACGTGATTGTGACATCTAATTAAATTAAAGTATAACATATGTATTTCATTACTGTTTATATATATATATATATATATATTATAATTCGCACAGACATGCCTCATGTAAAGTCCCAATATTTCCTTTTCTATCTATATCTATATGTTATAATAGTTACCTATGTACTAATCATGTCATTTATTAGATGCAATGTTATCTCTTAAACTGATGTTCACTACAAATAGTAATTGGGGTAAACTAGTGGTCTCCAAGTGGTCTTCAAACTGCGGCCTGTGCGTCAAATGCAGCCCTATGCTTGCTGTTTTTAAGGCTCCTTGGGCATTATTACTCTCATGGATACATGAGAAACACATCTCTATTCCTCCCACAGACACCAGCAATGAGGCACCATGCCTTCCACTGACACCAACAGTGGGGCATAGTACATCCCACTGACACCAACAACAGGACACTATTCCTCCCATTCGCACCAAAGGTAGGACACTAATCCTCCTACTCACACCAATGTTTGGGCACTATTCTTCTCAGTGACACCAATGAAGGTGCACTATTGCTTCCACTGACACCAGCAATTGGGTACCAGTCCTCCCACTGACACCAACAACGTGGCACTATTCCTCCCACAATACCAGTGATGGGGCACTATTCCTCCAAATGACCACAGGCACAATACATTTTTTTTACTCCCACTAACCTCCAAGCCAGAGGCATTGTTTACTCCCACTGACACTGGGGCACTTTCTACTCCCACTGGCCACAGTCTTTGTTGCAGGATGATTACTATTAAAATTATTTATACATTTAGCTGCATGTATTTCTCTTTTTTATGTAAAAAAATAAAATAAAATCCAAATTGACACATAGCCCTCTGGAAGAATCAAGGACTACAGAACAATCTGCATTGTGCAAGTTGCTGAAACGAAATGATATAAACCATAACGCAGAAAAAAAAACAATTATGTTCCCTAACAGTGAAATTAAACAAAAATAACTGTTTGTGGGGTTGAAAAAAAAATCTCTCTGCAAAACTGAAGGAAATGAAATGTTTGAAGGCTCAACACTTTAATGAAATTGGCCCTTAGGGTCAATTTAATAAAGCTGAAGTGATGAGAGAGAGCATCTTTTTGATAATTCATGTGGAAATGATTAAGGAATTACTTGATATGATGTACAGTAAATATAACAGTCTGCCTCACAATGCATTCTCAGCTGTCCTCTTTCCAAAGCTTATGTTACACTGTTTCAACAGATGTGACAACATATTTATTATTGTAAAGCTGATACAATTGTAAATAGGAGATACACATTTTATAGTTACCTCACTAACATATTAAACTGTCTTTAGAAAATGTTAGTAAAGTTTGATTTTTCTCAAATACTAGCCTATTCCAAATAATAAATTAATAAATAGTTTCCAAAGTGCACTGCCCTAGGCGACCATTCAGTTTAACTTTAGACTCCAGCATTTCAACAGATTGAGCGCAAGCTTACTTTGGAGGATGTTCCATCCTGAAATTGAACCTAAGCTGTCTTCAAGTAGAACTTTTGTTAATTTTCTTTCTTAAATACTACCCCATCTGCTTTCCTACAGAACAAAAAGGTTGCAATTCACTACTTGCTCTCCCCATGCCTTTGCTTTGGGTTGGAGATCCTGGAAATACCTGTGCTAGTTTCAGACCAATCCCCATGTCCCTGTGAAGCCCTTAGGCTCTCAAGCCTAGATTTACCATGGTGCCTTATTTTTTAAAGTAATACAAAAAGGCTCCACAGGAACATGGGTATGAATTTAAAGACTAGCACAAGTGCCTGAAGGCAACACAAGGCACCTGCACTTCATTTAAGTGTATTTTGTTCTTAAAGTTTGCATTTAATAAACAGCTGTTCAAATACCGTGTGACATAAAAAAAAAACAGCCACCATTAAATTTTACAGGGCCTTTGCTTTCAGAAAATATATAATGTTTGGGGGTTCTTAGTATTTTCTAGCAAAAAAAAAAAAAAATGCTGATTTTAACATGTCTGTGAGAAATGTCAAAATTGTCTCGCATGGCAAGTAGTTAAGCCCTTTGTTATATGTTAGAGTTTTGCAAGCGTATTACAACCATTTTAGACGCATATTACCAGCATTTTGTATACAAGCTTCAGGTGTTTTTAAATTAGCCAATAAAAAGCACTAGCAGGAGGAGATTAGGGGTGGGAAACATGCTAAAAAATGCTTGTAAAAGGCTTGTAAAACGTTCATGTTGAGCGGTTTTCAGGCGTTCCCATTAAAGCTAATGAGGTCAATCTGCCTCCAATCTCCCTAAAAGAAGCTCATGTACTCTTTTGAGTGACAAGCATTTTGCTACAGGTGACAAAATGCTCAGATGTGACCGTACCTTTGGTACTAGGTGTTTTTTCAGATGTAAACAAAGGCCATTGAAATGAACGGAAATTATTTTGTTGAGGATATTGGAGATACAAGCTTCAAGCAGAAAATCACTCATGTGTGAATGGAACCTAAAGCTGAACTCCAGGTATAATCTTATTTTGCACATCTTTTTGTGATTGCTACTTTCCCACAGCCTATCACTGCTGTAACATGACTGCCAAATCAAAGGGGTCCCAACCCTCATCTCTAATTGGTCCCATGGACATTATTAGACATCTGAGAGGAAGAGAATGGCAGATATCTCTTTCTGAAAGACCTTGTCGGGAACAACAGGGTCACCCTTGACACAGTTTATGGCACTAATTCCTCTCAAGATCTCTTTGTAAAAAAATGTACTGGGCTATCTAACCTCGTTAATGGAAAGGATCCTCATCCTGGGTGGGACATAAACTTTCCCTTGGACCCGATCTGAGATACTTCATCTGGCAACTCCTCCCTCTCCCTCCAACACCACAAACACATCTCCCATCTGCTACATGATCCCAGCTCATCAATATCTGGCGTATACAGGGAAATTATACCTTTTACCCCCCTCATAAATTATACTCTCATATTGACATGTTTCTGATTCTGCACAGGCATACCAAACAGACGTCCGTAGGCAATATTTCATAGTCCGATCATGCCCAGATCACTATCTAAGATCTCAAGAGACTGACATTGGCATCTCTATAAGAGCCTTTTACATGACCCTACTATGCTGGCAGATGTGCTCAAAAAAGTAGCTCTTTACTTTGAACTAAATACTACCCCTCGACTCAGACCCATTTCTTGTATGGGAAGCCCACAAGCCCTATATACAGGGATTTTTTTTTCATCAAGCATGGCCCCAGACTAAAAAAAAAGCCTGGGAAGCTGAAAAACCCCTATATGACATCCACTGCCAAGAACTACAACACAAGGCCAGACAAGACACTCTAATTGCAATGGAACTTGTCTCACTTTGCAACCACCTTCTGGCCCTATATTTACACAAGGTTAAGATGGCACTTATGTGCAGCGGCAAAGATTTCTATGCCGGAGGCAACAAATGTGGTTGACTGTTGGCTAATGCCTTGAGAGAACAGCATTCCCTATCATATGCCCCCTTTATTATGACCCCTCAAGCCACCAAGCTTAGCCATCCAAAGGACATCACTAATTCCTTCAAGTCCTTCCACTCATTACTGTATAATTTACATTCCAATACCTTCTTGGGAATGTCTCATTCTCAGCCATCCCGGTGTGAGAAGTACTTTAAAAATGCCTAAGTTAGACCCTGAGATTCAATGCAAACTAGATGCCCCTATTTCTCAGGATGAGATTTAGTCAGCTATCAACTCAATGTCCCTGGACTTGACAGGCTGTCTGCTTATTATTATAAAACTCTGCTCCCTAGTCAAAGCTCTCAATGCACCCACACAGCAATCAAAATTCTTTAGAGATTCCCCAATTGCCCACCTAACAGGGCTCAAGAAAGACAGGAAAGACCCCTCCCTTTGCACGAGCCACAGTCCCATCTCCCTCCTCAACCTTGACCTAAAGCTCCTCAGTAAAATTCTGACCAACCACCTACTACCACATGTCACAGACATTATCAGTCTGGATCAAGTGGTGTTCTTACCCTTCACGGAAGCTAGAGATAATGTGAAGCCCTTAACCCTATTCACATGGCTTACAACACCAAGATCTCATGTCTTTTCTCATTGACCAACACTGAAAAGGCTTTCGTTTGGGTAAATTGGCAATTCCTGTTTGCTATCTTGAGATATACCAGCCTGGGCCCTAACTTTCTGAAAATGATTTACTCAATCTATTCTACTGCCACAGTTAAGGTAAGTGAAATATTATCTGACCCATTCCCCATCACCAACAGGGCATGACAGAGGTGCCCTCTGATTCCCCTCTCCTATTCATCTTTCCCTGGAACTCCTTCTGGCTAGAATAGGAGCTAATCTGAATGTTCAAGGTCTAACAGTGGGTAATAAACAATACAAAATATCTGCATATGCAGATGACCTTCTCTTCTCTATCACTTCTCCACATGTGTTCCTCCCCAATCTACTGAAAGAGTTATATGGTTATCTTACCTTCTTTAAAATTAACATCTAGAAATTGGGGTCCATCAAGGTAGCCTTGCCCCCCCCCCCCCCACTCACCTCTTTACTCTACAATCCAACTTCACGTTCAGTTGGGCTTCTAAAGACCTGAAGTACCTCAGAACCCACATTCCTACAGACCTGAAAAATACTTACAAGCTCAATTTCCCTCCACTTCTCCACAAGACCAAACAGCTTTTGCTACAATGGAATATTGGCCCCGTTTTCCGGTTTGGCTGTTGTAATATCCTCAAAAAGATAATAGATAGATTAAAAGATAATTTATTAGAAATGTCCCCTCTCCCTTTCTCAAATCAGTAAACTCCCTCTTCTCCACATTCCCATGGGCCCAAAAGCACCCCAGACTTAAAACTAGCATGATTGAACTCCCCAAAAACAGTGGAGGCCTAGTGTTTCTGGATATACAGAAATACCATACTGCGGTACACCTAACTAGACTTCTGGACCAGCTTAGACATGTCGAACTGAAAGCCTGGGTTGCTTTGGAACAGGCCTCGACCAATTCCTCTTACACCGCCTACCGAGGTGCACCTTCTACATCCACCCATCTCTAGAGTTACACCAGCTAATTGGCCACAATACTCTCTACTCCACACAGGCCTTCACAAAATGTAATCTTTCCTCTGCATCCTCCCGTGTATACCCAGGAAATCCTGCAATTATCCCAGACACAGGGCAGGGCTCTTTCAGAGAACTCATGAACCATGCTATCTACCAAGCCTCCCACTTGCTCTCTTCAATGGCCACTGGCAATCCATAGAGACCCTCAAGAATGGGACTGGCCTTTTTTGATTAGACACTTGGAGGGCCATACAACTTCACCTTTTCCTCTTCATACTGCCTGCTCCTTTGGGCTTCCAAAGGCCTATTACCCACTTTGAATCCCCATGAGACTCAAACTAACACAATCAACATTCCTTGTCTGTCATATCGTCTATCATCGCCCTACCTGAGGAGGACTACTGACATACATTTTTGGGAATAGGACCTAAAGTTAACACTCTCTACTCAGCAAAGACACAGGATCCTCCTCCAAAAATCCTCCATCTGTACATGCACTCAGGAAACAAACTTCAAGATCCTCATGAGATGGTACAGAACACACTTAAACAATCTTCTGGTGGTAGGAAGCATGCAGGATGAGGCACAGTGCTGGAGCTGGTGTTGCCAAACGTGAATCACAGTGAACTGGACTTTCCTCTGCTCACTGGCCACCTCCTACCTCAATTCGTCCTTTCTTTCTCCTGCACCTCTTCAATCTCCACCTCCCATTTATACCTCTACTTTCCTTCCCCTCTTCTTCCTCCAACTTTTCATCCTTCTATGTGATTATGGCATGAGGACAGTCTTTGTAAAGCTGTTTTTTTTCACCCCACCAGTGTCTCATCATTTAGTATACCTGCCCAGGTCTAGCAAACACAGCCAGGGAAGGCAATGCAAACTGAGGTAAAATATTGGCAGCTTGGAAGAGAGAGACCCAATTGGAATTTGTGGTATCAGTACATTTGGTGGGAGACTCATTTCAACCCCCCTTGCTCCTCATTTGCTTTTTCTTGTGAGTCTTTATCCCCAGAAGGAAAGGGGGAGGCAGCAGTTAACCACTTTGGCATTACAGCAATTTAATTTTTTTTATACACATATAAAAGTCTTCATGTTTGGCTATATAATTACTTAAACTGGAGGCGGAGAACCTGTAGAATAAAAAAATAGATGTAATTTTTATGTTGCACAATATTTGCGCAACTGTTTTATTAAACGCATATTTTCAGGAAAAAAAATATGATAAACTGATTTAGTGCAAACACATACAATATATTATCCATTTCTTGGTGAAATACAAAAAAATGAGGCTGCATTAAGTAAATGAATGCTAAACCTGTCAAGTCTTAAAATTGCAATTGTGGATATTGCAAAAAACTACGGTACCCAAAAATCTCCATACGCAAAGCTTTAAAAGCCTTTGCAGCTCATCGGTTTAGAGTTTATTTGCGTTCTGGTGCTAAAACCTATACAGATCTTAGATCAATAAGATAAGTGATAACAACCCCCCCCCCCCCCTTGTGAATGAGTTTTGGGTACATAGTATCCCGACTCATTCACCAAGAGAAAGTGTAACCTAGAAATAAAGACATCCAAACGTTTGATAAAAAAGACCATCGTAACTTTATTGTCAATCACAATGGCCATTGGCTCACCAAAAAAATAAATCTGATGATCCTGCACACACAACCGATCCTGTCAGTACTCTAACCTACTGTGCTCCTGATGTGCCGATGCACACTGCCAAGACCTATTTTACTATTGCTGCTATTTTAAAAAAGACTTGTGAAAAAATCAATTATACACAGCAAAAATTAGGAAATAAAGCCCATGAAAAACACACATGCAGTCTGTTATCACTTTAGTGCAGGTGGACTGTAAAGTGTAAAGTGGTTGAAGGACATCAGCAACATTAAAATGTGACAAAGTGTGAAAAAATGTAAAACCCCTTTTTAGTTTTCAGTAAGAAGTGACGTCTAATTTATTAGTATTAGTACCTGCAAGTGCCTACTGATCTGCCATCTATGCATTTTTTCAGACGTACTCCCCCATGATTTTGCTATCAGAGATAAAGTAGATTGTCAATACAACTGTTGTGACGTCACCCTTTTAAAGTGAAGGGACTGGCTTATCAAAAGTCTTCTTACTGGCCCTGCCAAGCCAGCTGACCCAAGCTCAAAAGTCAGACCTTGCATCATGGTTACAAAGAATTCAGTCTGATGAACTCCCATATTAGTTTGCGGGACTGCAAACCTTGAACATGCAGCATTCACAGCATTCGCTTTGAAGATACAGCAACACTCAAGAAGACCAGACTTGGGAGAACTCTGCGAACTCTGATGTAAGTGGGACTCTGTGGACTCTGATGTAAGTGGGGCTCTGTGGACTCTGATGTAAGTGGGGCTCTGTGGACTCTGATGTAAGTGGGGGGGGTCTGCAGACTCTAATGTAAAGGGGGCTCACATGGACTGTGATTTAAAGGAGCACTCTGGGGGGCTCAGTTGACTCTGATTTAAAAGTAACTTTGCAAACTCTGATATAAGGGGGGCTCTGGGAACCCTGTTTAAAGGGGAATGCTGGGAACTCTGATGTAACTCTGATTACCAGAGACCCCCTTATATAAGAGTTCCCTTCGTACATCAGAGTTCTCAGTGTTCACCCTTAAATCAGAGTCCCCAGCTAGAGTCCTTCTTTACATCAGAGTCTGCAGAGTCCCCCCTTACATTCAGATGTATAGTGGAACTCTGCAGATTCAGATGTAAAGGGGGAACTCTGCAGAGTCCCCCCTTACATTCAGATGTATTGGGGAACTTTGCAGATTCAGATGTAAAGGGGAACTCTGCAGACTCTGGTGTAAAGGGGAAACTCTGTGGATTCAGATGTAAAGGGAGAACTCTGTGGACTACTCTGATGTAAGGGGAGACTCTTGTGATTAAATCCATATGATTAGAAATTGTATTAATTACAAAATGTGTGTATAGTGTAAACTACAGCATTATCGTGACTGCGACATTGCGGCGGACATATCGGACACTTTTGACACATTTTTGGGACCATTCACATTTATACAGCGATCCGTGATATAAAAATGCATTGATTACTGTGTAAATGTGACTGTCAGGGAAGGGGTTAACACTAGGGGGCACTGCAGGGGTTAATATGTTCCCTATATGAGGGATTCTAACTGTGGGGGGAGGGGACTGACTGGGGGAGGGGACCGATCGGTGTCCCTATGTACAAGGGACACACCATCGGTCTCCTCTCCTCTGACAGGATGTGGATCTGTGTGTTTACACACACAGATCCACGTCCTGCTCAGTTACCGGGCAATCGCGGGTGCCTGGCAGACATCGTGGCCGCCGGGCACGCGCATCGGGTCCCCAGCTATGCGGCGGGCACGCGCGCACGCCTCCCGCGGCGCACGCGCGCCCCCCGCCGCGCACGCGCCCCCTAGTGGCCAAAAAGTGAACGCCGTCATATGACGCCGGCCCGCCACAAGAGCTGAACCGCTCCGCCGTCATTTGACAGTGGGCGGTCAGCTACAGGTTAAACATCAGAATTATCAAAAAAAAAAATTTAAAAAATAAAGAAAGAAAGTGAAAGGCTATATGGGTATTGAAAGAATGTATACACTGTACATTATATACTTGAGAAAAAATGAACCTAGAATGATTTCTGATTCAGACTGCTATATTCGTCTTTGCAAAGACAGCATAAGGAGAACAAGTCACCAGTGGGCATTTGTATTATTCAGATTTGTTACTCTTCAATTGTTATACTAATACAGCTTTACCTCTTAGGAAATATTTGATTATTTGATTTATTATCCTTCTATCATAGCAGAAGTGATGGGCCACATGTCAGACTGTAAAGCTGTCCACAGCCTGGAAAGTGATTCTGCTTGAGTCTGATCAGCTGTACCCATAGGTGTGCGCAGCCTATTGCATTAGGGTGTGCACCCCAAAGCTCAAACACACATGCGTCTGTATAATGCATATATATATATATATATATATATATATATATATATATATATATATATATATACACAGACATACACACACACACACACATACAGGTGCATCTAAAAAAAATTGAGTATATATATATATTTATATATATATATATATATATATTTATATATATATATATATATATATATATATATATATATATATATATATATATATATATATACGTATATAGCAGTAGGCAGTGGCAGTAGAGCACAGCTTAGGACAGAGATTGGTGTCAGTAGTTTATTTTTTATTTCATTTATTTTTACTTTTAATTTAGTTTTTTTGTTAAATCATTTTTTATTATAATTTTTTTTACATTTTTTTCTAGGAGCCCCGTTGGGGGGCTTTAGTGAAATATCAGGGGTCTAGCCAGACCCCTGATGTCTCACTTTTGAGACAAAGAAAGGGAATGAGGACATAGATTCCCCAGTCCCTTTCTCTGCAGCCAGGCAGCAGGGGGATCCTGCGTAACACAGGGTGATTAGGGTGTGCCCAGGCACACCTGCCACCCTATGTGTGCCCGCCTATGGCTCTACCCCATGTGTGTTAGCAGCATGTTTTGAAGCCATAGGTCATTCAGATGCAGCATACTGACTAATTATTGGTCTGTGGCAATCTGATTAGGGATTAGCTTAGAAAGGGACAGCAGGCCTCTTAGTTATGCTGATCAATAATAGATATTAAATATACATCTAAATTCAGTCATTAAAACATCATACTACAATATACATTATTGTAATCTGTTTTTAAATTTACAGGTTTTGGTATTATTCACAAATAAAACTTGGTAATCCTGCCATGAAGGTCCTTACACAGACAATTCCTGTTATAGGGTGACATTTCTCACTCAGCTGTGCCCCTGTGTTGTCACCCTGTCAGATGCACCTTTGGTGGCGGTTGCAACAGGGCCGTCTTTAATATTGATTGGACCATGGGCAAAACATTTCTTACCCCCCCCCCCCCCGCTCCATGCAGTTTCGCTCTCCACCTGCTCTGAGACATACAATAAATAGCAGCTAGACTCAAAATCAGTTTACTGAATCAGATCAGGCAGCGATTGGTTGCCAGAGTATCATAACCGCTCACTGACTGGTTGCTAGAGATTACAGCACACATTACGGCTCACTAATAACTTTTTAGAGGTTACAGCACATGATTTCTGCTTGTTGATTGGTTGCTAGAGATTACTGTACATCAATACTGCTCACTGATTGGTTGCTAGAGGTTACAGCATATCATCTCCTCACTGCCTGCACACCATGGACTGGGGAAGTGAGGGGACCCATTAATAGACAGAAAATTACTATGTATACTCAGAACATGTGATTTTTTGCTTGGAATAATTTGTAATGGAACCGGTCACCCATTTTGTTACATTGTTATCCTGTTACACTATGCTGTACTTATTTTGAAATACACAATAACATCTTTATGGAAAAAAATAAAAACTGCTATGGATCCTAGGACTCCTGGGATCAGTGGCAGTTCTGGGGGGAGGGGAGGGTGTGATCAATGGCCATGCAGATTTTTTTTACCGACTACCAATATAAAGAGGAGTTTCAACACTGACCACCAATGTAATAGGGGTTTACACTGATCACCAATGTAATAGGGGTTTACACTGACCACTAATGTAATAGAAGCATTCACAGTAACCACCAATGTAAGCAGGGATTTACACTGACCACCAATGTAAGGGGGGCATTCACACTGGCCACTAGTGTGAATGAAAGGATTCTACACCAAGCACCAATGTAATGAGAAGATTTACACTGACCACCAATGTAACTGAGACATTTAGCCTGTGTTCACATTTGCGCGTGTTGAGAACGCATGCAAAATCGCTTTCCTAACACCACAGAAATGTGATGCCCTTTGGCAGATACACAGCAGTGCAATTAATTGTTAATGACACCCTCACACAGCTGTTGACACATGCCTTGGCACTGTGTGATTTAAAAAAAGGGTTTGGATATTTCTTCCGTATTTGTAGCGCATAGAGCAGCCAATTGAAATTAATGGGCTGCCCTACACGTGACCTACATCTTTATCCACCCTGTCAGCACACCTTTGCATCCTAAAACCCATGCTAACCTCTGCACCCCAAACCTCCCCCATCCTCTCCACCCCAATCCCCCTCCCCTTTGACTCTACCTACCTCCTCTGCTCATCTTTGCACCCACCTTCCTTACCTCCATTCATCCCCTCCTTGCTCACCTGAGCACCTCAATGTGTAATTCCTTCTTTGCCTACCTGTGCACACCCCACACTACCCTCCCCCCACTAATTTGCTCACCTTTGAAGAACAGGCTGATGGTAGGCTTAATGGCCACAGTTGTAGGCAAGATTTTCAAGCATTCCCCTCTTCCCAGTGGGCAGCATTCAGTATAGGTGATGATGGATCTATTTACATATGAATGCTGCCGCTATTTACATATCAATGCTGGTATTTACATGTAAACACAGGGTCTGCAGGTGAGTCATCTGTACACAACAATAGGGCAGAGTTGGGCAGCATTAGTAACAGAACTTCACACTGTGATATCAGGACACAGCACGGGACTAAAACTTCAAGGGATGAGGGAATTTAAACTGGGATAGTTGGGAAGTATGTGACAGCTGCTTTGGGCCCCACAATAATGACAGAGCCCAGGGCAGCTGCCCCTTTTGCCCTGCCTTAAAGACGGCCCTGGAACGATTGTGCTGAAACACATTGCTCAGGCATGGTTTACTGTTGTCACTACCAAGAAGCTGGTCCAAAGTATTGATAAGCAGTTGAGGCTGGAACAAGTGCACATAGTCAGAGAATGTCTGAAAGAAACTAGAGAAAATCCGCAGCACATGAATGCAAAAACAGTATTTCATGAAAAGGTTTGTTATGCAGAGTGCTTTAGCAACCTAAATGCAATCCACCAAAGATTATGACACTTTAGACTATATATATATATATATATATATATATATATATATATATAGAGAGAGAGAGAGAGAGAGAGAGAGGGAGAGAGAGACTGGTGCCCACCACCTGTATGAGTTCCCTGTTCCCCCTTCCCCCTGCTGTCAAATTGAAAAGAGGCTGGAGGAGCGGGCTATGTGTGCAGCAGCCACTTCCCTTCTGTGTGAGCATCAGAGTGACTATATGTGATCCCCACTCACTCTTGCTTCTCTCCTCCCTCATGGCAAGCAGCTGCAGTGAGCCAATCAGGTGGAGGGAAAATTTACTATGCAGATGCTGAGGATCATGGTAAATTTAGTCTTAAAAGGGTACTGTGCAATACAGCAAAATGGATGCAGAAATACAGCACACACACTTCTCTGCAAGTAGGAGGAGAGAGCAGGATTTTTTTTCCAAGCTTTAGGCTATGGATCTGGGCAGTGCCACGCGGGGAAGGAAGGAGAGAGTACAGACTTGTTGCTGTGTGGGTATGCAGCGTTCCTACAGAAAGAGAGACAGAGAGAGAAAACAGTGCGGGAGCCAGGCAGTGCAGACCTGTGCTGGGGGGCAGAGATCTGAGAGACAGATAGAGACTGGGAACTGAGCCACTGGGAGCCTCTTGTGTTACAGACTGTGGGGTACAGACCTGCTGCTGCTATCTGTCTGTGCCCCACAATCAGAGAGACAGAGCCTGAGAGAGATCCTGAGGACTGAGCCATAGAAAGGTCTTTTACTGAGCTGGGACCATAACTGGGTGAGAGTCTAATTGTGAGGACTGGAGACTTCTGGGACAGCAGACCCCCAAGCATATGAGACCAGACCTGTTTCATGCCCAGAATGGTGAGCTGAAATGTCTGTGCTTATCTCTACACTGACACAATTAATGCAATAGAGACTTCTCCTTGTTCAGCAGCCCCTCAGTCATCCACTACACATTCTTAAAGGGACAGCTACAGATGCACCACCATACAGAAGGGCCCCAAAGAAAGCCAGGTACCAGGTGCTTTGCAATCACCTACAGGGGTACCTCTTAGTTGGGAACACATACGCCCATCTGCTATTGGGTTTGTATGTGTAGTGTGCACACAAGGACTCTTTTATGTTTCTTAGTTCGTTTATTATGATACGTTAACTCTGTTTGCACCAGTTAAAATTAGGTTGAATGTTGTTATAGTTCAGTCGATCACCATCTTATGGGTTGGTCTTTGCTTTACTTAGTACAGCATCTTTGAATCTTTGAATCTGTTAATTTGCCTGTGAATGATTTATGCACTGTTTAACTGCATTGCCTTAATACATCCATTTAACCTACTACGATTGCTTGTGGCCTGTTTTCTGTGTACTGTTATAGAGTTATAGCATACTCATGCTTAAAGTGATTATAAAGTCTTTTTTTTTTAAATAACAAACATGTTATACTCCCCTCCTTTGTGCAGTGATTTTGCACAGGGCAGCCTGGATCCTCCCTTCCTTTGAGAAGACTCAAAACTATGTTTTCCACGACACTGTAACCTACTAGAGTCAGGAAAAACATTCAATAAAATCCTCTTTATAGTGTCCTCAAGAGATTTTATCTTCTGCACTCTCTGTGGGGACAGAATGAGTTCTGATACCTTCCCCTTATAACGGAGGAGGGTTGCCAACCAGTAATCATCCTTCTCCTTTATGCCACGTATTCTTGGGTCCTTTCGCAGGCTTTGAAGCATGAGGTTGCCCAATGCGCCTCAAATTTGCCAAGGCTTGAGAAGCAGACTCCTCGGGGTCACTCAGGATGACAGCATCTGGAACTTCCTCCACCCAGCCACGCAGTGGCGTCACTAGGGTTGGTGTCACCTGGTGCGGTATAACATGGTGTCACCCCCCCCCAATAATTTTTTTCCCCCTAAAATATTTCCCCCTATTTTCCACCATAAAATATTATTCATAGCTGTAGCAGATCACCTTGCACCCCCCCCCCCCCCCCCCCCCCCCCCCCTATCATACTTGCATAGCCATAATCCATATATATACACATTATTATCCACCATAAAATATTATTCATAGCTGTAGCAGATCACCTTGCACCCCCGCCCCCCCCCCTATCATACTTGCATAGCCATAATCCATATATATCCATTATTATCCACCATAAATATTCATAGCTGTAGCAGATCACCTTGCACCCCCGCCGCCCCCCCCCCCCCTATCATACTTGCATAGCCATAATCCATATATATACACATTATTATTCACCATAAAATATTATTCATAGCTGTAGCAGATCACCTTGCACCCCCGCCCCCCCCCCCCCCCCCCCCCCCCCCCCCTATCATACTTGCATAGCCATAATCCATATATATCCATTATTATCCACCATAAATATTCATAGCTGTAGCAGATCACCTTGCACCCCCCGCCCCCCCCCCCCCCCCCCCCCCCCCCCCCTATCATACTTGCATAGCCATAATCCATATATATACACATTATTATTCACCATAAAATATTATTCATAGCTGTAGCAGATCACCTTGCACCCCCCCCCCCCCCCCCCCCCCCCCCCCCCCCCCCCCGCCCCCCCCCCCCCCTATCATACTTGCATAGCCATAATCCATATATATACACATTATTATCCACCATAAAATATTATTCATAGCTGTAGCAGATCACCTTGCACCCCGGCCCCCCCCCCCCATCATACTTGCATAGCCATAATCCATATATATCCATTATTATCCACCATAAATATTCATAGCTGTAGCAGATCACCTTGCACCCCCCCCCCCCCCCCCCCATCATACTTGCATAGCCATAAAATTAAAAGGTCAGCCAGGGTGGCGGCGCCAGACACTGAGAGTCCTCCCTCCTCCTCCCACCAGCTCTTTGGTGGCGTGTCTGTGTGGGTAGTGGGTACCATGGCGACCCCCCCCCCCCCCCGCCGGCGGCCCCCCCACCACACACAACTCAGCTGCCTGTCTCAGCAACCTGGCTGGGCTGGCTTGGATCCCCCGCCCCCCCCCCCCCCCCCTACCTGATTACAATAAGGGCGCCGGGCGTCTGGAGAGGAGGCTCAGGAGGGCAGCTTAACTTCCAGCTGCCGTGCCGCCCGGGCGGAGCAGAGACACAGTGTTGTGACGTCACGTCATCAGCCTGTGTCTGCACTCCACACTCCACACTGAGATGACGATGTGACAGGGCCGGCTGAGGCTGGCTGGAAGGAGGACACCAGACCACCAGGCGCTGCTCGCTGCTGCTAATGTTGTTTCAGCCCAGGGCCAGCGGGCTGCGGGGGTGAAGTGAAGGGGGGCACACTGCACTTAAAAAATAAATAAATAAATCCAAAAAAAACGGCAGCTAAAAAAAAAAAAAATCACAAAAAAAAAAAAAAATTTCCAAAAAAAAAAAAATCAAAAAAAAAAAAAAAACCAGGGAGGGTGTCACCCCTCTAGCGGGTGTCACCCGGGTGCGGACCGCACCCCCCGCACCCCCCTAGCAACGCCGATGCAGCCACGTACTAATCCCAAGGGTCCTGGGGTTGGAAAGCCATCACTTACAGATTGACGCATTTCTTCCTCTTCTTCGAAGCCTATGAAAGTGCCAGAATCCTCCTCCTCATCCTCCTCTCCTCTCCTCTCTCCTCCTGTGTGTTCTGTGACATAGGAATGATGGTGTCTGTATAAAGTGGGTCTTGAGAGGAAAGGAAGTCCTCCTCTTCCTCCTGCTGCTCTGCCTCCAGTGCCCTGTCCATAATGCTACGCAGAGTCTGCTCCAGCAGGAACACAACAGGGATTGTCACTGATGAATGCACTGATGAATGCACGGTCACTGCTCACCGTCCTTGTGGCCTCCTCAAATGGTGACAATGGGGAAAAAAGCCGAGGCGGCCTGAGCCTTTCGCCGTCCTATACTGGCACAGACACTCATTGACAGCCCTCTAATGCATGTATAGCTGCTGCAGCATTCCCAAAGTTGAGTTCCACCTGGTGGGCATGTCACAAATCAGGCGGTTTATGGGCAGGCGGAATTCCCGCTGAATTTCAGCCAAACGAGCACTGGCTGTGTATGACCACCTGAAATGGCTACAGACTTTTCTGGCCTGCTTTAGTACAAATTCCAACCCTGGGTACGTACTTAGGAAACGCTGCACCACCAAATTGAGGACATATGCCAGGCATGGCACATGTATCAACTTTCAATGTCTAAGGGCGGACATGAGGTTTGACCACGTGTCAGCAGTAAGGTGGATTTTACAGCTGACTGCCTTGCCCAATGATGACAGAACATTCCCTTCCATGTAATGGTAGAGAGATGGAACGGCCTTACGTGAAAAGTAGTGAGTAGGGAACCTGCTATTGTGGTACAGCACATTGTGTGAATTCACCGAAGGGGGCAGAATCCACCAGGCTGAAAGGCAGAAATTGGAGAGCCAACAGCTTTGCATTCAGACGCTGGGCATGGGGGTGGCAGGGGCTGTATTTTTTTTGTCTGCTGCAGCAGATGGGGCAGAGAAATTTGTTGGCTACAGTCTACAGCTGGTGGTGTGCTGCTGGCAGATGTGCTGCTAGGACCTGGGACACCTGGGACACCCTGTGCTATACCATCATCCCTGTCAGTGGAGGCTGCTGAAAGGTAATGACTCAGTATTGCTGGGGCAGTCTGAAGTCGGTAAGGAGGAGGAGGAGGGATAGATTTTTGACACTTTTGTGTGGCTTTTAGGTGCTCTTGCCAATGAGTGGTTGGACATTAAATGCCTTGTAAAGCATGTGGTACCCAAATGGTTGGTGTTTTTGCCACGTTTCATGTGCCTGAGACACAGTTTGCAGATAGCAATAGTGTGATCTGCTGCAGATGTGCTGAAAAAGGCCCAGACAGCTGAGCTTTGGGGAGTTGGCCCGGGAGATAACAGCTGCAGAATGTGATGGAATAGGGTGGCTGCTCTCTACTCTTTCTTGATGTCGGCCTCCTTGGGGTTGTGCCGCCTCAACTTCAGTTTCCTCCTCTGTTCTATCTGGCACCCAAGTTGCATCAGTGACCTCATCATCATCATCTCCATCTCCTCCATCTTCATCATTACCACTGGAGACAACTTGGCAATACACTGTGGCTTGGGGAACATGAATGCCAATTTGTCTACCGGTGTTCCTCCCTCTCTCTAGGCTCATGTTCCTGTCATCCTCAACCTCAGAACCAACATCTAAATCCAGTAATGGCTGGGCATCATCAAGGCGCAAGTGGCTGATGCTGTGGTCAAATAACTCAGCTGACTCCTCAATGGCTGATTTTGGGGCTATGACAGGAATAGATGTGGACAAGGAGGCAGGTTTGTCCACTCTGGCAACTGCAGGGGACTGCACACTTGTCTCTGCTTGCATGAAAGAGGATGAGGAAGGTTTAGTAAACCAGTCCACCACCTTCTCTGCATGCTGTGGCTGGATAGCACGGGCAAACTCACTAAACAGAGGAAATGATGCCCTGCCTGAGGACTGACCACCACGTCCTCCTTTCCCTGTAGACACATTTGTTGCTGGTCCCCTTACAGTGCCAAGGGAACGTCTGCCTCTCCTTGTTGTCCTCCCAGACATTATTGGGGGGGGGGGGGGGTGCTGCTTATAAGAAAATGTAAAGAAGAAGTTTAAATCTGTACGTAGATGCACTTTAATCAATGTAAAGAGGTGTTTGGTGCACTTTAATTTGAGTACTCACACTACACAGACACACTCCACGGATACACTATAATATACTGCAATATAATGCGCCAAACGTACAGAACTATATGGCGTTAAACTGGCAGTAAAGCACAGAAAACGATATGGCGTTAAACTGGCAGTAACGCACACTAAACTATATGGCGTTAAACTGGCAGTGACGCACGAAAAACGATATGGCGTTAAACTAGAAGTAAACGGCGTTAAACTGGCAGTAACGCACAAAACTATATGGCGTTAAACTGGTAGTAACTAACACAGAACTATATGGAGTTAAACTGGCAGTAACACACGCAAAACCATATGGCATTAAACTGGCAGTAACGCACACAGAACCATATGGCGTTAAACTGGCAGTAACTCACGCAAAACTATATGGCGTTAAACTGGCAGTAACGCACACAAAACTATATGGTGTTAAATTGGCAGTAACGCACACAAAACTATAAGGCGTTAAACTGGCAGTAACGCACAAAAAACTATAAGGCGTTAAACTGGCAGTAACACAATCTAATAGACGGTGTTCAACCGTCACTACACTGACGCTATCTGAACTGTCCCTACTCTAGCTATACACTAATGTCAAGATTACTGACACGGTCTCACTACACTGAAACTATATGAGCTGTCCCTACTCTAGCTGCACACTATGCAAAGCTGAATGATGGTCCTCCTCACAACACTCACACTAAACTAATATTCTACACTGACAATTGGAGCAAAATAGCATAGTATAGCACACATACTAACTAATAGCACTGAACAGAGCACTGTTCTATATCTCTCCATGCCAAAATCACACTGAAAATGGCTGCCATTAAAAGAATACTTTTATACTGTGGGGCGGGAGTGTCCAATCATGACTCTGACAGTGCTCTGTGCCCTGATTGGCTGAATCTTTCACTGCTTCAGCCAATCAGGGCTTGTAATGCACTGTTCAGCGCCGCAATGCATTGCGGTCAGTTCGGGGGGGGGGCGAACAAATGGTTGAACGACCTGTTTGTTCGGCTGTTTGCCGAATGACCGAACATTGAAAGTTAGGCCCAAACTTATGCTCAGCCGAACCGTTCGCCCATCCCTAGTGCTGGGAAGGCTGCTACACACAGAAGGTTTTTTTATCGTAATGCATTAAGATAAAAAAAACTTCTGCCTTTACAACTCCTTTAAGTTACACAGGTGTGCAACAGCTTCCAACAAACAACCAGTGTCAGTAGGGAACCAGCAGCTTAAAGAATCATAGCAAAACAGAGAAACCATCATCACCAGGGGCTCCTGTGGGGGCATAAATACATGTATATATGTACATCTATGCAGGTATGTACTGTATGCAGATGCATATGCATATTTTAATCCATATGCTATTAGACAACAATCAAAACGGTATATAAATTTAACAAAAATTAACTTTTTTTGTAAGTGAATTTATACAATAGGACAAAAGAGTGAAGGAAACTGTAGATGTGGCTTTTCCCATATTTATAAAAATTCTCAGTTTCTGTCCACAAAACATAAAAAATTGTATAGGCTAAAAATAATTATTGAGAAAGACTTTGGACTGTATATAGCAAAATCTTATAAATTATTCTCGAGCCTGAGAATAACTTTCTACCCCAGAGAATCGTACCAGTCTGTTACATATTTTTCAGGCCACAGCCAGAAATATATGTGACACAAGGAACATATTTGTTTTAACAGCAAAGATAAGGAACTCATGAATACATTTACACTGCCTCCACAGGTTCTCAAAGTCAGATGAGAACAGGAATATGATAAAGGCACAGCTGTTGCTGGGTAATATATGCCAGCAATTGCCATTTGACACACTATAACTTAGACTAAAATGGTGTACAGCCTAAACAGCTCATTTTAATGTGTAGAACTTGCAGTCATCTCACATTTCTATCAAAGGTAAAAACAAAAAACACTTAATCATGTCAACATTAAAATATAACAAAACCACTAATGTTATGAAAATTAAGATTATGAGATTGCAAAACTGAAAAACAAATCATTAGGTGATCAATTTAAGTCATAAGATTATAATTATGTTTGCAACTGTACAGAAGCAATTTTGTTTGTATTTGTTTGACCTCTGGATTTGGTTATCTTGTATGAAGGCCCCAGTTATCTCTCATCTCAGCTATCACAGGTGCTCCCGACTGGAAAAAATGGAAGGACTACTCAGGAAATGCTGGAGGGTTTATTTCTTTGTGATGTCAGGAATGCAACTTGATTTTCCCTGATGTGGCCTGACAATGGAAAGCCTAGACTGGGTTGATCAAACTACTACCCCTAAGGCCAGCATATCACAAATGGTGAAATCATTCTGATATTTTTGACATGTAGTCATAGTCAAGAAATTTTTGTAGAAGTGCAAACAGCATGCATGTCAGTCCTATATAATTTAGTACACCATAATGTATAAGGTGAACACAATACCCCAAATCAATCCAGCAGTACATACTGTAACTTTCAAGATGCCCACATACAGGCTAATAAAAGTTATTTTGGACCACCTATAAGTAGATTACTTGTACAGGTATTTTTGGATGATAGATATCAAATAGATATGATGTTTATTGCTGTCATGTCAAGGGTAAATGGGAGTTTAACTGTCCATTGCCACCACCACATGACATAAACCCAAAGCCATGAGTACTAAAATCCCATATCAACATGAATAGCCAAATGAGATATAGAGTGGCTACAGTACTGGGTGAAGTAACCTGTAGTATGTAACACACAACAAAGTATGTCATTTATAGATAGAGATTGATAACACATGGATTTGTGTTGGCAAATGATTGATAAACAGATGCAAACAGTCAGCTGCTAGCTCATGTACAAGACAACTTCTTTAACTCCTCAAGCACTGAACAATGCCATACCTGTGTTATATCCATAGGCGTGTGCAGGGGGTGTTCCAGGTAATCACTACGTGCAGTGCCGATTTCCCCTAATGCCCTGGCTTCCCCCGTGTTGCCCCTGCCCCACAGTGCTGCTGGCTTCCCTCCTCTCCTCTCCCCCGGCTGCTGCGAGGTATGTGTCAGGATGGAGAGTGGAGTAAGGGGCTAGTAAATATGTAATTTACCAATGCCTTCCTTTTCTAAATGAACAGAGTAAACACACTCACTCACTGTGTGCATTCATAACTGAAGCATAGTAAACTGTTTACTATGCTTTGGTTTGTGAATGAACAGGAAGCCACTCAGCACAGAGTACTTCCCATTCATTCACTGTCCTGTGCAGCTAAGGCTGCAGAGAAAGGCATGTGTGTTTGAGCTTTGGGGTGCACACCCTAATGCAATAGGAAGACCTGTAGTTATACCCCCCCTCCTTTACACACACACACACACACACACACACTTTAGCTACCTTAGCTTCAAGTGTACCTTCCATTTGCTGACCCCCTGCTATTAATGTTCACCTTAAAAGCAGGTCTTCACCCAAAAGGGGAAGTTAGTTCTGCTCTTCCTCCTCCTCTTCCCCTCCTCTGCCACATGTGGAGTAATCTTTTTGGGTGGGAGGAATGGGTGTTTAGTTTTGACAGGCGATCTGAAGTTCTCCTACCTCCCTCCCTCCCTGCCTGCACATGTGCAGTGGGCAACCAGCTGTAAAGCCACACGCAGTCATGCTAGCTACCCACAGTTAAGATGCCTGCGCATGGGACCCAAAGACCAGTGAAGAATCAGGGACCGGGCTGGATCCTTGGACAGGTAAGTGTCTGTTTATTAAAAGTCAGCAGCTACTATTTTTGTAGCTGCTGCCTTTTAAGTTTGGCACATCTGAATGAAGCTCCCCTATAATGAGGATCTGTATTGTGGAAGATGTGCCCGCAAAAGGGGAGCAGAGAACAAAGGACTAGACAAAGGACTAGAAACCTGTTGCCTTTGGGTTCCGTCCAGTTGATTGTTTCCCCACTACAATGCCTCTCAAACTGTGTCTCTATGTAAAAGTAGTCATCCTGAAAGAGGAAGAAGAAGGACTTTTCTTTTTCACGTTAGAGCTGCTCCCCTGATAACTGGTGATCTTATAACTGGTGGTGTAATGAAAAAGCATACGTCTCAAGAATAAATGAAGCAGGAAGAAAGAGCCAGAGTGCAGATGACAACATATAGCTTGCAGAATAAAGCTATAGGAGAGAAAGAATTACAGAGTGGCATAGTGTGAATTAGGGTTGGGTGATCAGTTCGAGCCCGCCCAAACATCGCCTGTTCGCCCGTTCGGCAAACACCCAAATTTGCAGGACGCTCTGCGAGATGTTCGCCTAGCACCCCACAATGCACTGCATGCTGCATAGTGCATTCTAAACCCTGATTGGGCAAACCTTTGCCCAATCAGGGCATAGTAAATAGATGGTTGTTAATGAGCGGGCTGGGCAGGGGGTCCAACCCAATTCACACCAGGTCCTTTGCGTCTGATATGGATTTTAAGGAGAACCCCATGCCAAAATTTCGAAAAAAACGGTGTGCCCCCCCCCCCCCCAAAATCCATACCAGACCCTTATCCAAGCATGCAGCCTGACAGGTAAGGAAAGGGAAAATGAGCGAATGCTTCCCCTGAACCTTACCAGGCCACATGCCTTCAAAAAATAGCAGCAGGGTCAACAGGTAAAAAAGTAATGAGAGGAATCAGAAAAACAATGGCCATTTTGTTATTTCTAACGACAGACCACATCATATGTCCTTTTTTATTTTGCCTTTAGTACCACTTTAAACCTTAGTTATCATGCACATGACTGCTCTATTAATTATTGGGGATGAGCCAAACACCCCCTGGTTCCGTTCGCAGCAGAACATGCGAACAGGCAAAAAATTTGTGCAAACACTGTTAAAGTCTATGGGACACGAACATAAAAAAATCAAAAGTGCTAATTTTAAAGGCTTATATGCAAGTTATTGCCATAAAATGTGTTTGGGGACCCAGGTACTGCCCTAGGGGACATGCATCAATGCAAATACATTTTTTTGCTTAAAGTGACACAATAAAAATGAAATATTCCTTTAAATATTGTGCCTGGGGGGTCACCTTAGTCTGCCTGTAAAGTAGCGCATCTTTCACATGTTCATAACAGTACCACAGCAAAATTTAATTTCTAAAGTACAAAATGTAATTTAAAAATAAATTAAAAATCATTGAAAAAACAGCGTGCCCCACCCCCCAGTCCATTACCAGATCCTTTGGTTCTGGTATGGATATTAAGGGGAAACACAAAAATATTTTTACACCAAAATGTAAAAAAAATAGCATGGGGGCATCCTGCCTTTTGCCAATTATGGCTCTCTCAGAAGAGCGCAATGTGATTGGCCAAAGCATGCAGGTCAGGTGCATGCTTTGGCCAATCATAGGACTTCAGGAATCATAGTATTATTAATAATAATAATCATAATTATAATATAATCATCATCATCACAATTAGTATTATTCCCCTTCTGCTTCCCATCATTCTTTTATCATATACTAATGCCAGATCCTGTACTAGCCATCAAGGTTTTGGCATTCGATGATTAAATGAGTGGGGCTTATTATCTCATGGGTTAGGACATAATGTTGACCTAGAAATTAGCGGATGTCTTGTATACAGTCTGGGCCTAGGACCCAAGGACCTACATTGGGTAGGTCCCAATGTATATGTTTGTATATACTTGTGCAGGGCCAGTAAAAGGGGTGAGCAGAAGGGTCGGGGTGCCCCTGGCGGAGTATTACATTAAGGGGGAGGGGCGCACTGGAGCTGCGCTGATCTGAAGTTCCCTCACTTACAGAAGTGACAGAGTGTCATTACTATCATGCAGAGCAGGAATCGATAGCTGCTAAAGGAAGGAGACTATTCTCTCTTCCCTCCAATAGAAACCTGTGGGCAGAAGAGAGGAGGACAGCCACGGAGAAAACCTCCTTCTGTGTATAGAGTGCTGGGGAGTGAGGGTAAAACGCCCTTCAGTTTGTTTCCACAGAGCAGAGAAATTCAACTTTTTTCCAATGACAAGAGGAAACAACAAAACTTATGTGTGCACAATCACTGCCCCCCGCCCCCTCCCTGCATGTCTTCTGCTCACCTCTACAGTCAGCCTATGTGTGTCCTACGGAGGGACAAAGCTGCAGAGAACCGAATGGCAGCATTCCTAGAAGTTGATAGCAGCACGGAGGACCTGAGTTCTACAGCTGAATATTATGTGGGTGATGGTATTGCAGCAGAGGAGAGCTTGCTTCAAAAAGACTGATAACATGTATTGTAGGGGGGGTTGAAATGCATGAAGGGGGGTCTGACAGTTATGTATTACTGAGATAAGGAAATACACTATTTCTGGAGAGCTTCTTCATCTCAACAAATATTGCTCTTTTATTACTAATTAAAGTAACAATAGCCAGGTTAAAGGAAACCTAACATGAAACGGGGAGGTTGGCATTGCTGTTTTTATCTGAAAATGCTAGTTGCTTGGTTATTATGCTGACTGCATTGTTCTGATTCAGTGGAGGTCTACAGATTGGGGCATGTGAATTTTGGCAGACTTTGCTGACATACTAGACTGACTAGCATTCTCGGGAAGATGTTGGCAGTAAAAGGGCTTATAGTTCACTAATCAGAACCCCTGAGAGGAGGATTTTTAATAATCGGTTGGCCAGAGCAAGAAGGGTGGGTGGAAAATGCCTTTGGTATTATGGCCAACCGTTGCAGATTGCTCCTTACATCCCTACATCTGGCAGAGTACAATCTCAATACTATTATTCTTGCATGCTTTGTCATGCACAATTATTTACGGAAACATTCAGGAACATACTCCTTACCAATTGGCCCTGAGGCCGGAGTGGAAGGCAACATGACAGGGCTGGATAATCGCCCTCTTGGTTCGGCACCACAATCATCCCAGCAAGTGCGGGACCTTTATTTACAGTATTTTAATGGTAGGGGGGCCATTGAAATGGCAGCAGACCCTTAAACCAACTTTTTGATTGACAAAGAATAAATACAGTTATTTAGGTTTGAAATATTGGTAGTTTCGTATTGTTTTGCTTTTAATTTGGCCTGTTTTATATGTTGTCCTAGTGAACATCTTAATAGTGGCAAACTTGTTTAGCGTTTAGTAAATAAGCCCCTTTGACAATGAACCACAACATGTTTTTGTCAAACTGGTAGTATTTAAAAAGAAGAAGCCACACATTTTTGAATTTGTGCAAACATTATTTTTTTTATTATAGTGCACATCCAAAACTTTTTTTTTTTTTTTTTTTGTTTTTGGTATTTTTTTTTTTTTTTGTTTTTTTTTTTTTTTTGTAACAATATTTTTTTTTTTTTTTTTTATGTTATCTTTTTGACATTTTTTTGGTGTTTTTCTCACCACATTTTTTTTTTTTTTTGGGATTGATTTTTTTAAACAAACATAAAAACATGTTTAAAAATGTTAAAAAATTTAGGCTTAGCATTTGAAATTATTTACACAATGTAAAAGTCCAGAACTTACAAATTTCAACAGGTAACCCATGAACAGTAGAAGCCAAATTTTTAATATGCACACTAATTTAACTGGAAAATGGGTAATGTCAACATGTGCTATGTTCCATCATGGGGAATCAATGGACGTGTTTTGTGTGTGAAACCCCTTCCCTCTCACCTCCTAGCATTAGGGGTTGCAAACACCAAATGTGTCCATTGAGATCCCCTGATGGCACATAGCACATGTTGACATACCGTGTGCATATTAAAAATTTGGCCTCTAAAATTAGTAAAACAGCGCATCAAAAGGGGAATGAAGGACATGATTGATGTTAAGAAATGTAAAAGGGGTCTTTAGATTCTCCCCAAAACATCAATCATGTCCTTCATTCCCTGCTGCATGGTGGCCATCTCCTTCTGCATATTTTCCAGCTGCAGATTCCAGGCCATGATCTGGCCAATAAGCCTGTGGGCACTGTCAGTGGAAAATGGCTCCGCAGCTTGTCCTTCCACAAACAGATCAGCATCACCTAAAAGTTGGGTAGATAAAACACAGAAAAAAAGTGTCAAAAACATGCAGACCTTAATTTATTAGCTCAATCTGTGTTCTGAGACACTCACTTGGTGGGGTGCAGATTTGCTCCACTTCAACGACCTGTTCCGCCACATCCATGCGCGGGCTTGGGCTAACTGCCCAATTAGTCTGGTGATGCCGGGAGGTCCTCGTAGGTTCGGACTGACGTCTGAGTCTTTTGCCCCCTATGGTAATGGAACACTAAAAGGTACACTTTGAATCACACTGATATTTGAGTGCCAAAATAGGATTAGTAAACATTGTTTAAAAGTCTTGCCAATTAATAGCAGTTTGTTAGAAGATCCTACTTGAAGACAGAATTGAAAAGTCTATCTAATGAAACTCCAATACTTAAACCGCCCTTCAACCCTAAATTTGAACTTCCGCTCATTGGATCCCTGCACCCCTGTGGTGTCTTATTTTGAACCTTTAGGGGGGATGGGTTGCAGATACCTGTGTAAGGCAGGTATTTGCACACACATCCGGCCCTAGACTCCCACAGAAGTATACGCCACATCCCGTCCCACCGAGCTGTCTGCTGGGACACACAGGGGTCCCCGAGCTCGCGCGGACCAGTCCTATTGCATTGCGCAACTGGCGCATGCCCAATAGTGACCCGGGAAGTGAAGCCGCCAACATTAATTTCATGATTGCAAGATCAGAGATTGTAGCTGCACCATCCAAGGGACAGGTGAGTGTACTTCTTTGAAAAGTCACCACCTACAGTATTTAGAGATGATGAGCATTTTTTGTGAATTGTGAGCATGAGACCCTGCTTAACATATTTATCCCCCCCCACAAAACAGCCTCTGGAGTCCCTGTGTAAGTTACCCCTAAAACCCTTACTACAGCAGTAATTGTATAGATAGTGACAATAATAAACAACCTTACAACTCCAACAACCCAAAGCCAGGTAAACTCAATAAACGTTATGAAGACAAACGGAACTTTCATCAAATATGCGCAAGTTTCACGTACGAATGGTAATTACATCTGCGCAAGTTTCACGGACGAATGGTAATAACATCTGCGCAAGTTTCACGGACGAATGGTAATAACATCTGCGCAAGTTTCACGGACGAAATGGTAATTACATCTGCGCAAGTTTCACGTACGAATGGTAATAACATCTGCGCAAGTTTCAGGTACGAATGGTAATAACATCTGCGCAAGTTTCACGGACGAATGGTAATTACATCTGCGCAAGTTTCACGGTACGAATGGTAATTACATCTGCGCAAGTTTCAGGTACGAATGGTAATTACATCTGCGCAAGTTTCACGGACGAATGGTAATTACATCTGCGCAAGTTTCACGTACGAATGGTACTTACATCTGCGCAAGTTTCAAGGTACGAATGGTAATTACATCTGCGCAAGTTTCACGGACGAATGGTAATTACATCTGCGCAAGTTTCACGTACGAATGTAATAACATCTGCGCAAGTTTCACGGACGAATGGTAATTACATCTGCGCAAGTTTCACGTACGAATGGTAATAACATTTGCGCAAGATTAGACATATCAAGTATAACCATAGTAGCGCACGTGCTTGACTTACTTTTTTTGATGGCTTTTCGAATTCTCCTGTACTGATCGTGCTCCCTGGATTTGATGTCGGACCATCGCTTGCGCAGTTGATCCTTGCCCCTTCGTACGCCGAATTTCTGCTCCAGGGTGCTGACGATTGTAGTGAGAATCTTGTCCTTGCGCAAGTTGGGTCGAGGGTACGGGCCATTTTCCCCCGTCGTAATCTTCCCTTTGGAGGATGTCCACCAACTCCACCATCTCTTCAAAGGCCATATTGGTGGCCTTATATCTGCTGCTGGATGCAGATGTGTTGGCTTCTTGGCTTTCCTCCGCGCTACTGGCTTCGAATGTGTCCGCCATATTCATGAATGTATTCACCAACAATGCAACGAGGGGAAGCGGGGCGGGGAATACTCGTCAGGAGGAACGTCATGGGCGGGCGACGCGGAGGACGCAGGCGGACTTCGACGCGTGCGCAGTGTATATAAGGCTGTTTGAGGGGCCCCCACGTGTTCCCGAACGGAAGTAGCGAGCGCTCTGTACGAAGGTAAGTGTTTTCTAGGATGCATTACTGTTTTTTTTGGGGTTTTGGGCCAGCATTTTTTAAGGATATGTGTGTGTTGCTGCCTGTGTGTAGGGTTGCTGCCTGTGTGTAGGGGTTGATGCATGTGTGGATGTGTTGCTGCCTGTGTGTAGGGGTTGCTGCCTGTGTGGAGGTGTTGCTGCCTGTGTGTTGGGGTTGCTGCCTGTGTGTTGGGGTTGCTGCCTGTGTGTAGGGGTTGCTGCCTGTGTGTAGGGGTTGCTGCCTGTGTGTAGGGGTTGCTGCCTGTGTGTAGGGGTTGCTGCCTGTGTGTGGGTGTGTTGTGTAATGTTTGGTAAGAAAAACTGGTTGTGCGTTTTAAAGTAACATTTGTGTTTTTGGTCTTTTGTATTGCCATTACTAACAAAACAGAAACAAACATGTCAGCACCCCAGTTGAATCCATTCAAGGACCAGCAGTTCATGTCCGAATTCATTGCCCTGTACAGAAAAAATACCAACCTGTGGCAGCTCAAGAACCCTTTATATGGCAATAAGGATGTCCGGAAGGCAACACTGGGGCCACTTGTGGCTTTTGTGAAGACTAAAGTCCCCAACGCAAACACCAAGTTTGTGGAAGCCAGAATTGCAAGTTTAAGGCACATGTACAAGCGGGAGCGCAAGAAGATTGAGGAATCAGTCAGATCAGGAGCAGCAGCAGAGAATGTTTATGTACCCAAGCTGTGGTACTACAACCAACTGACTTTTCTAGGTGACCAGATGGAACCCAGGCAATCACTGTCCACTCTTCCCTCCACCCTTCCCTCCACTCTTCCCTCCACTCTTCCCTCCACCCCAGCTGAGGCTTCCACGGAAGGAGAAGACCCCTCCACCTTGGAGCAGGCTGATGCGCCCAGCTGGAGCCAGGTATATATTTAGTAGCCTAAATTGTGATTGTGTGAATATTAATGCTGTAAACGTTAAAATGTGAAACAATTAACACCCTGAACTCAGAATTGTGCAAAAAACTGACAAAAATTCAGCACACTTCTAAAAAGTGTTGGTGCAACATATCGATACATATATAGTGTATACATACATCCAGTAGTGGCAAAAAAAGCGTTAAGACAACATTGGTGATCTGCTTGGAAAATGCAGGGTCCAAATGATAGCCTTTTGGATCTTTTGGAAAATTTAGATGCTCGTTCCTAAGTTTACAATTGGATGATTGAGGAGGCCAAAAACCACAAAACAGGTGTTTGATTTTTGTTTTTATTTGCACACAGGATGAGCTGACCCAGGATGATGCCGGGACAAGTGGTATGGAGGAGGAGGACATGACCAGCGAGAGCCAGGAGGTGGCTGGGCCCAGCACGAGCCAGAGTGACAGCCAGACCCAATTAAGAAGTCTACCTCCACCCCTGCCCTTACCCCCAAGAAGGCCCAGGAGGATGACCATTGTTGAGGAGGAATCACTCCAACTGATTCGGAAGGCGAGTGCGATTCTCGACAAACCCCCCCTTCCAGAAGAGGCCTATGCCAGCTACTTGTCCAGCAGGTTGCTGGAAATGGAGAGGGGCCAACGGCACCTGTGTGAGGGCCTCATTTCTGAGGCAATTAGGGGGGGTTTGAGGGGTGAATTACGAGAATCCACCCGCCTGACCCATGAAGGCCCGACACCAACTTCTCCTCCTCCTCCTCCTCGTCTTCCTTCTTCCTCCTCCTCCTCCTCCTCCTCCTACTCCTCCTCCTACCACAAGTCAGCCTCCAAGGAAGCGTGCAGGGAAGACTGCAGGGAAGAGTGCAGGGCAGCGTGGTGGGAAGAGTCGGAAGTGATTGCCTGGCTTCAGTCTGGTCTCACAGAAGACACAGGCTGTTGTAGTGCCACAGCTTGGGGACATAGATGTCATCTGCTGCTGTTCCTGGTCTGTCTGATTCCTGGTCAATCTTCTTGTGCTCCCTATATTGTATGAAATGTGCCCAAGCTTAATTTTTGGCTTCACAAACTTGGTGTCTGCCGTTGGGGCAAAAAGTCTTCACAAAATCTACAAGTGGCTCCAGTGTTGCCTTCCTATTTTGTTTTGCCTTGTTTGTTTTAACCAGAATAAATGGTCATTTAATTTTCATCAAATAATGATATACGTGCTTGTTATTCAAAAACATAGTTTCTTTAGGAGTAGGCAGGTACATGTCTAAACATTCATTTGACAATACAAGTGTAAGTGCAACTTCAATGGAACTGCAAGTGCAGTCGCTGGAAAGGTGAGGGTTAAGATCTGAATTAAGGGCAAGCTCTGCTGACTCCACAATTGTATCATGTGTAATAACTAATCCTTTTGATAACCAACAAATAATAAAAAATATCTATATAGAGATATATGTACATATATATATATATATATATATATATATATATATATATATATATATCTATATATATATATATATATATAATTATATATATATTTTTATACACGTATAGATCTATATATCTATATATACTATATATATATATATATATGTAGATATCGATATATATTTTTTTGGGCTTATTGAGAAATATAGATATATTTTTCATTTGGTGATTTGGATATCTCTATATCTATATCTATATCTATATATATATATATATATATTATATATATATATATATAGATATAGAGATAGAGATATAGATTATATATATATATATATATACAAATATATAACTTCACTAAAGAATGCTGAAGAAAAAACGTTCGGGAGTACTCTGCGTGAATATACAAGCAGCAAGGCAAAATCATTCTTCAAGTACGATAACATACAAATCCCGCTGTCAGAAAAAAAAAAAAAAAAAAATTCAGCAGCGTGACGATTGTGCGAGCTTCAAAACGAAGGCTAGTTTTACCAGACCGAGCGAGTCCGTGACATAATAGCTACTGAGCATGCGTCCTTTTTGGTACGCCGGACCATACTACACACGACCGGATTATCCGCTGGACTGCCAAGTCCAGCGGATAATTTGAGAACAAAACCTGAAACTTTAGTCCGCCGTACTTTGGCCAAAAAAAGTCCGCCGGCGCCCACACACGAGGGGATTATCCGCTGGACTTCGGTCCAGCGGATAATCCCGCGGGATAGTCCCTTCGTGTGTACGCGGCATGAGAAACACTAGTGAGCAGCGGGGGGGGGGGGGGGGAGTCGAGCGCACAGCTTTTTATTTGCTGTAGTTGACACTATACACACATTTTGTAATTAAATAAAATTTCTAATCATATGGATTTAATCACAAGAGTCTCCCCTTACATCAGAGTAGTCCACAGAGTTCTCCCTTTACATCTGAATCCACAGAGTTCCCCCTTTACACCAGAGTCTGCAGAGTTCCCCTTTACATCTGAATCTGCAAAGTTCCCCAATACATCTGAATGTAAGGGGGGACTCTGCAGAGTTCCCCCTTTACATCTGAATCTGGAGAGTTCCACTATACATCTGAATGTAAGGGGGGACTCTGCAGACTCTGATGTAAAGAAGGACACTAGCTGGGGACTCTGATTTAAGTGTGAACACTGAGAACTCTGATGTACGAAGGGAACTCTTATATAAGGGGGTCTCTGGTAATCAAAGTTACATCAGAGTTTCCAGCATTCCCCTTTAAACAGGGTTCCCAGAACCCCCCTTATATCAGAGTTTGCAAAGTTACTTTTAAATCAGAGTCAACTGAGCCCCCCTTACATCAGATTTAGCAGGGTTCTCCCTTACATCAAAAGTCTGCAGAGCCCCCTTTACATCAAAGTTCACAGACCCCCCCTTACATCCAAGTTTGCAGAGTGCTCCTTTAAATCACAGTCCATGTGAGCCCCCCTTACATTAGAGTCTGCAGACCCCCCTCCCCCCACTTACATCAGAGTCCACAGAGCCCCACTTACATCAGAGTTTGCAGAGTTCTCCCTTACATCAGAGTCCACAGAGCCCCACTTACATCAGAGTTCGCAGAGTTCTCCCAAGTTTGGTCTTCTTGAGTGTTGCTGTATCTTCAAAGCGGATGCTGTGAATGTTGCATGTTCAAGGTTTGCAGTCCCACAAACTAATATGGGAGTTCATCAGACTGAATTCTTTGTAACCATGATGCAACGTCTGACTTTTGAGCTTGGGTCAGCTGGCTTGGCAGGGCCAGTAAGAAGACTTTTGATAAGCCAGCCCCTTCACTTTAAAAGGGTGACGTCACAACAGTTGTATTGACAATGTGCTTTATCTCTGATTGCAAAATCATGGGGGAGTACGTCTGAAAAAATGCATAGATGGGAGATCAGTAGGCACTTGCAGGTACTAATACTAATAAATTAGACGTCACTTCTTACTGAATGTCATGTAGGTATGTTGTGCATCTTAGAGAATTAGGGAGTGGGGGCGAAAAGGGGTTTTACATTTTTTCATGCTATGTCACATTTTAATGCTGCTGATGTCCTTCAACCACTTTATACTTTACAGTCCACCTGCACTAAAGTGATAACAGACTGCATGTGTGTTTTTCATGGGCTTTATTTCCTAATTTTTGCTGTGTATAATTGATTTTTTCACAAGTCTTTTTTAAAATAGCAGCAATAGTAAAATAGGTCTTGGCAGTGTGCATCGGCACATCAGGAGCACAGTAGGTTAGAGTACGGACAGGATCGGTTGTGTGTGCAGGATCATCAGATTTATTTTTTTGGTGAGCCAATGGCCATTGTGATTGACAATAAAGTTACGATGGTCTTTTTTTATCAAACGTTTGGATGTCTTTATTTCTAGGTTACACTTTTTCTTGGTGAATGAGTCGGGATACTATGTACCCAAAACTCATTCACATGAGGGGGGGGGGGGGGGGGGGGGGGGTTGTTATCACTTATCTTACTGATCTAAGATCTGTATAGGTTTTAGCACCAGTACGCAAATAAACTCTAAACCGATGAGCTGCAAAGGCTTTTAAAGCTTTGCGTATGGAGATTTTTGGGTACTGTCGTTTTTTGCAATATCCACAATTGCAATTTTAAGACTTGACAGGTTTAGCATTCATTTACTTAATGCAGCCTCATCTTTTGTATTTCACCAAGAAATGGATAATATATTGTATGTGTTTGCACTAAATCAGTTTATCATTTTTTTTCCTGAAAATATGCGTTTAATAAAACAGTTGCGCAAATATTGTGCAACATAAAAATTACAGCTATTTTTTTATTCTACAGGTTCTCCGCCTCCAGTTTAAGTAATTATATAGCCAAACATGAAGATTTTTATATGTGTATAAAAAAATTTAAATTGCTGTAATGTTAAAGTGGTTAACTGCTGCCTCCCCCGTTTCCTTCTGGGGATAAAGACTCACAAGGAAAAGCAAATGAGGAACAAGGGGGGTTTAAATGAGTCTCCCACCAAATGTAATGATACCACAAATTCCAATTGGGTCTCTCTCTTCCAAGCTGCCAATATTTTACCTCAGTTTGCATTGCCTTCCCTGGCTGTGTTTGCTAGACCTGGACTGGTATACTAATTGATGAGACACTGGTGGGGTGAAAAAAAAAAAACAGCTTTACAAAGACTGTCCTCATGCCATAATCACATAGAAGGATGAAAAGTTGGAGGAAGAAGAGGGGAAGGAAAGTAGAGGTATAAATGGGAGGTGGAGATTGAAGAGGTGCAGGAGAAAGAAAGGACGAATTGAGGTAGGAGGAGGCCAGTGAGCAGAAGGAAGTCCAGTTCACTATGATTCACGTTTGGCAACACCAGCTCCAGCACTGTGCCCCATCCTGCATGCTTCCTACCACCAGAAGATTGTTTAAGTGTGTTCTGTACCATCTCATGAGGATCTTGAAGTTTGTTTCCTGAGTGCATGTACAGATGGAGGATTTTTGGTGGAGGATCCTGTGTCTTTGCTGAGTAGAGAGTGTTAACTTTAGGTCCTATTCCCAAAAATGTATGTCAGTAGTCCTCCTCAGGTAGGGCGATGATAGACGATATGACAGACAAGGAATGTTGATTTTGTTAGTTTGAGTCTCATGGGGATTCAAAGCGGGTAATAGGCCTTTGGAAGCCCAAAGGAGCAGGCAGTATGAAGAGGAAAAGGTGAAGTTGTATGGCCCTCCAAGTGTCTAATCAAAAAGGGCCAGTCCCATTCTTGAGGGTCCCTATGGATTGCCAGTGGCCATTGAAGAGAGCAAGTGGGAGGCTTGGTAGATAGTATGGTTCATGAGTTCTCTGAAAGAGCCCTGCCCTGTGTCTGGGATAATTGCAGGATTTCCTGGGAATACACGGGAGGATGCAGAGGAAAGATTACATTTTGTGAAGGCCTGTGTGGAAAAGAGAGTATTGTGGCCAATTAGCTGGTGTAACTCTAGAGATGGGTGGATGTAGAAGGTGCACCTCGGTAGGCGGTGTAAGAGGAATTGGTCGAGGCCTGTTCAAAAGCAACCCAGGCTTTCAGTTCGACATGTCTAAGCTGGTCCAGAAGTCTAGCTAGGTGTACCGCAGTATGGTATTTCTGGATATCCAGAAACACTAGGCCTCCACTGTTTTTTGGGAGTTCAATCATGCTAGTTTTAAGTCTGGGGTGCTTTTGGGCCCATGGGAATGTGGAGAAGATGGAGTTTACTGATTTGAGAAAGGAGGGGGGACATTTCTAATAAATTATCTTTTAATCTATCTATTATCTTTTTGAGGATATTACAACAGCCAAACCGGAAAACGGGGCCAATATTCCATTGTAGCAAAAGCTGTTGGGTCTTGTGGAGAAGTGGAGGGAAATTGAGCTTGTAAGTATTTTTCAGGTCTGTAGGAATGTGGGTTCTGAGGTACTTCAGGTCTTTAGAAGCCCAGCTGAACGTGAAGTTGGATTGTAGAGTAAAGAGGTGAGAGGGGGGGGGGGCAAGGCTACCTTGATGGACCCCAATTTCTAGATGTTCATTTTAAAGAAGGTAAGATAACCATATAACTCTTTCAGTAGATTGGGGAGGAACACATGTGGAGAAGTGATAGAGAAGAGAAGGTCATCCGCATATGCAGATATTTTGTATTGTTTATTACCCACTGTTAGACCTTGAACATTCAGATTAGCTCCTATTCTAGCCAGAAGGAGTTCCAGGGAAAGATGAATAGGAGAGGGGAATCAGAGGGTACCTCTGTCATGCCCTGTTGGTGATGGGGAATGGGTCAGATAATATTTCACTTACCTTAACTGTGGCAGAGGGAGTAGAATAGATTGAGTAAATAATTTTCAGAAAGTTAGGGCCCAGGCTGATATATCTCAAGATAGCAAACAGGAATTGCCAATTTACCCAAACAAAAGCCTTTTCAGTGTTGGTCAATGAGAAAAGACATGAGATCTTGGTGTTGTAAGCCATGTGAATAGGGTTAAGGGCTTTACATTATCTCTAGCTTCCGTGAAGGGTAAGAACACCACTTGATCCAGACTGATAATGTCTGTGACATGTGGTAGTAGGTGGTTGGTCAGAATTTTACTGAGGAGCTTCAGGTCAAGGTTGAGGAGGGAGATGGGACTGTAACTGGTGCAAAGGGAGGGGTCTTCCCTGTCTTTCTTGAGCCCTGTTAGGTGGGCAATTGGGGAATCTCTAAAGAATTGTGATTGCTGTGTGGGTGCATTGAGAGCTTTGGCTAGGGAGCAGAGTTTTATAATAATAAGCAGACAGCCTGTCCAGTCCAGGGGCATTGAGTTGATAGCTGACTAAATCTCATCCTGAGAAATAGGGGCATCTAGTTTGCATTGAATCTCAGGGTCTAACTTAGGCATTTTTGAAGTACTTCTCACACCGGGATGGCTGAGAATGAGACATTTCCAAGAAGGTATTGGAATGTAAATTATACAGTAATGAGTGGAAGGACTTGAAGGAATTAGTGATGTCCTTTGGATGGCTAAGCTTGGTGGCTTGAGGGGTCATAATAAAGGGGGCATATGATAGGGAATGCTGTTCTCTCAAGGCATTAGCCAACAGTCAATCACATTTGTTGCCTCCGGCATAGAAATCTTTGCCGCTGCACATAAGTGCCATCTTAACCTTGTGTAAATATAGGGCCAGAAGGTGGTTGCAAAGTGAGACAAGTTCCATCGCAATGAGAGTGTCTTGTCTGGCCTTGTGTTGTAGTTCTTGGCAGTGGATGTCATATAGGGGTTTTTCAGCTTCCCAGGCTTTTTTTTAGTCTGGGGCCATGCTTGATGAAAAAAAAATCCCTGTATATAGGGCTTGTGGGCTTCCCATACAAGAAATGGGTCTGAGTCGAGGGGTAGTATTTAGTTCAAAGTAAAGAGCTACTTTTTTGAGCACATATGCCAGCATAGTAGGGTCATGTAAAAGGCTCTTATAGAGATGCCAATGTCAGTCTCTTGAGATCTTAGAAAGTTAAAGGGTCATAGCGATCTGGACATGATCGGACTATGAAATATTGCCTATGGACGTCTGTTTGGTATGCCTGTGCAGAATCAGAAACATGTCAATATGAGAGTATAATTTATGAGGGGGGTTAAAGGTATCATTTCCCTGTATACGCCAGATATTGATGAGCTGGGATCATCTAGCAGATGGGAGATGTGTTTGTGGTGTTGGTGGGAGAGGGAGGAGTTGCCAGATGAAGTATCTCAGATCGGGTCCAAGGGAAAGTTTATGTCCCACCCAGGATGAGGATCCTTTCCATTAACGAGGTTAGATAGCCCAGTACATTTTTTTTTTTTTTGAAATTTTTTTTTATTGTTTTTTGCATATCACGTACATAAACATAAAGAATAACGTATCCTTGAAGCAGGCTAGTTAACTTGTACAAACATTGCTTGACATAGATGAAAAAATTGCGTATGTAGAGTGCGTGTACATAGTTATGGGGGGGGGGTTGACAAAGGGGGTCCTTTTAACCTCTAATAGTTCGATTAAACAAAATGCATTTGCATAGAGACCCAGTACATTTTTTACAAAGAGATCTTGAGAGGAATTAGTGCCATAAACTGTGTCAAGGGTGACCCTGTTGTTCCCGACAAGGTCTTTCAGAAAGAGATATCTGCCATTCTCTCCCTCTCAGATGTATAATAATGTCCATGGGACCAATTAGAGATGAGGATTGGGACCCCTTTGATTTGGCGGTCATGTTACAGCAGTGATAGGCTGTGGGAAAGTAGCAATCACAAAAAGATGTGCAAAATAAGATTATACCTGGAGTTCAGCTTTAGGTTCCATTCACACATGAGTGATTTTCTGCTTGAAGCTTGTAGCTCCAATATCCTCAACAAAATAATTTCCGTTCATTTCAATGGGTTTCATTTCAATGGCCCATTTTGTTTACATTTCTGAAAAAACACCTAGTACCAACGGTACGGTCACATCTGAGCATTTTGTCACCTGTAGCAAAATGCTTTGTCACTCAAAAGAGTACATGAGCTTCTTTGTCACACGGTATTTGAACAGCTGTTTATTAAATGCAAAATTTAAGGACAAAATACACTTAACCACTTCAGCCCCGGACCAATTGGCAGCCAAAGGACCAGGCCCCTTTTTGCGATTCGGCACTGCGTCGCTTTAAACTGACAATTGCGCGGTCGTGCGATGTGGCTCCCAAACAAAATTGGCGTCCTTTTTTTTCCCACAAATAGAGCTTTCTTTTGGTGGTATTTGATCGCCCCTGCGGTTTTTATTTTTTGCGCTATAAACAAAAATAGAGCGACAATTTTGAAAACAATGCAATATTTTTTGCTTTTTGCTATAATAAATATCCCAAAAAATATATAAAAAAAATTTTTTTTTCCTCAGTTTAGGCCGATACGTATTCTTCTACATATTTTTGGTAAAAATAAATCGCAATTAGCGATTATTGATTGGTTTGCGCAAAAGTTATAGCGTTTACAAAATAGGGATAGTTTTTTATAGCATTTTTATTAATATTTTTTTTTTTTTTACTAGTAATGGCGGTGATCAGCGATTTTTTATTGTGACTGCGACATTATGGCGGACACATCGGACATTTTTGACACATTTTTGGGACCATTGTCATTTATACAGCAATCAATGCTATTTAAATGCATTGATTCCTGTATAAATGACAGTTGTAGTGAAGGGTTTAACCACTAGGGGGGAGGGGTTATGGGCTGTGACGTGTGTGTTTTTTTACATTAGGGGGCGGGGCTGACGTCTGACGTCATTGATCGGCTTTCCCGATGACCGGGAACAGCCAATCAATGACAGGCAGTGTAGGAAGCGCGGGAGAGGTTTGTTTACACATACCTCTCCCCGTTCTTCAGCTCCGTGACCCGATCGCGGGACACCAGCGGCGATCGGTCCGCTGGTCCCGCGGCCGGGGTCCCGGAGCTCCCTGGCGGCGCGCACGCGACCCACGGGCAGGCATTTAAAGGATCACGTACAGGTACGTGATTTTGCCTGCCCGTGCCATTCTGCACACGTATATGTACATGAGGCGGTCGGGAATCGGTTAAATGAAGTGCAGGTGCCTTGTGTTGCCTTCAGGCACTTGTGCTAGTCTTTAAATTCATACCCATGTTCCTGTGGAGCCTTTTTGTATTACTTTAAAAAATAAGGCACCATGGTAAATCTAGCCTTGAGATCCTAAGGGCTTCACAGGGACATGGGGATTGGTCTGAAACTAGCACAGGTATTTCCAGGATCTCCAACCCAAAGCAAAGGCATGGGGAGAGCAAGTAGTGCATTGCAACCTTTTTGTTCTGTAGGAAAGCAGATGGGGTAGTATTTAACCACTTCAGCACCGGGCCATTTTTTACCCTTCCTTACCAGAGCACTTTTTGCGATTCGGCACTGCGTCGCTTTAACTAACAATTGCGCAGTCGTGCGACGTTACACCCAAACAAAATTGACGTCCTTTTTTTCCACAAATAGAGCTTTCTTTTGGTGGTATTTGATCACCTCTGCGGTTTTTATTTTTTGCGCTATAAACAAAAGAAGAGCGACAAATTTTGAAAAAAAAAACACAATATTTTTTTACTTTTTGCTATAATAAATATCCCATTTTTTTAAAAAAAAAAACTATTTTTTTTTTCCTCAGTTTAGGCTGATACGTATTCTTCTACATATTTTTGGTAAAAAAAAAAAAATCGCAATTAACGTATATTGATCGGTTTGCGCAAAAGTTATAGCGTCTACAAAATAGGGGATAGATTTATTGCATTTTTTGTTTTTTTACTAGTAATGGCGGCGATCTGCATTTTTTTTTTCATGACTGCGACATTGCGGCGGACACTTCGGACACTTTTGACACATTTTTGGAACCATTCACATTTACACAGCGATCGTTGCTATAAAATTGCATGATTACTGTGTAAATGTGACTGCAGGGAAGGGGTTAACACTAGGGGGCGCTGCAGGGGTTAATGTGTTCCCTATAGGAGTGATTCTAACTGTGGGGGAGGGGGACTCAAGGGGAGGAGACCGATCATGTGTTCCTCCGTACTGGGATCACATGATCGACCTCCTCTCCGCTGACAGGACGTGGAGCTGTGTGTTTACACACGCAGCTTCACGGTCCCGCACGGTCCCGTTGTTTTAACGGGCAATCGCGGGTGCCCGCGGACATCGCGGCCGCCGGCACTCGCACCGGGTCCCGAGCGACGCTGCGCGCGCCCCCCAGGCGGCCGGGAATGGGAGGACGTCATATGACGCCCACCCAGGATGGGAGATCCACCTTGTGGGCGTCATATGACTATGGGCGGGTAGGGAAGTGGTTAAGAAAGAAAATTAACAAAAGTTCTACTTGAAGACAGCTTAGTCTTTCTATTTATTAATTTATTATTTTACTATTCTAACATTTTCTAAAGACAGTTTAATATGTCAGTGAGGTAACTATAAAATGTGTATCTCATATTTACAATTGTATCAGCTTTACAATAATAAATATGTTGTCACATCTGTTGAAACAGTGTAACATAAGCTTTGGAAAGAGGACAGCTGAGAATGCATTGTGAGGCAGACTGTTATATTTACTGTACATCATATCAAGTAATTCCTTAATCATTTCCACATGAATTATCAAAAAGATGCTCTCTCTCATCACTTCAGCTTTATTAAATTGACCCTAAGGGCCAATTTCATTAAAGTGTTGAGCCTTCAAACATTTCATTTCCTTCAGCTGTGAGATTTTTTTTTCAACCCCACAAACAGTTATTTTTGTTTAATTTCACTGTTAGGTAACATAATTGTTTTTTTTTTTTTTTCTGCGTTATGGTTTATCTTCGTTTCAGCAACTTGCACAATGCAGATTGTTCTGTAGTCCTTGATTCTTCCAGAGGGCTATGTGTCAATTTGGATTTTATTTTATTTTTTTTGCATAAAAAAGAGAAATACATGCAGCTAAATGTATAATTAATTTTAATAGTAATCATCCTGCAACAAAGACTGTGGCCAGTGGGAGTAGAAAGTGCCCCAGTGTCAGTGGGAGTAAACAATGCCTCCGGCTTGGAGGTTAGTGGGAGTAAAAAAAATGTATTGTGCCTGTGGTCATTTGGAGGAATAGTGCCTCATCACTGGTATTGGTGGGAGGAATAGTGTCACATTGTTGGTGTCAGTGGGAGGACTGGTACCCAATTGCCTGTGTCAGTGGAAGCAATAGTGCACCATCATTGGTGTCACTGAGAAGAATAGTGCCCAATCATTGGTGTGAGTAGGAGGAATAGTGCCCCACCTTTGGTGCGAATGGGAGGAGTAGTGTCTTGTTGTTGGTGTCAGTGGGATGTACTATGCCCCACTGTTGGTGTCAGTGGAAGGCATGGTGCCCCATTGCTGGTGTCTGTGGGAGGAATAGAGATTTGTTTCCATGAGAGGTAAT